>JAABNW020073782.1:6008-16504 GCA_015164035.2 Radianthus crispa
GCTGCTGATTCTTTTGAATGTCGCTCATTAAGAGCAATTCTACTTGCTTAGCGGATGATGTAAATAAGTCTTTAAGTGGTAATTCTTAGAAGAAAACGGACGCCAAAGCCATGATAGGCTCTTTCACTCCTGCTATTCTCCGGTTGGCTCGGCCAATTGTTGTTTAAACCACTTCAATCGGTCATTCATCAATCAACTCAACTCTCGACTGTCAGTGATAATGACTTAATACCTCTTAAGCCAAACGGCTCGGCAAGGAATGCAATTCACCAATGGCTTTTCGACTCATTACCATCTCATTAGAGCGACATCTGTAGTCACTTAAGCCAATCAACTTGTCATCATCCCAATTTTCATTGGAAAAAACCTCAAGAATGATTAAAAATAGCAAGGAGAGACATTAGGACTCCGATCAAAACACCTATAAAACTTACTCTTAACCCAAAGTCCTTAGTCCTTGCTCCAATACACTCTCCTATCAACTATCGGTTTATTTTTCCTTCACTCTAGTCGAAACCGTGGTAGTATAAACCCCTTACTTATCTGAATCCTAACATGTCAATCAATACCTTGTTATGGAAATGTGTCTTCTGCAACTGGTTCGTCAAACCAAGCTGCTTCTTTGCCCACAAAGTCATGGCATCGATTTCACAACATCCCAGCCTTGTAAGGGGTTTGCAGTGTTAAGAGTATCCGGACGATAAGCCCAAGATAAATTCGCTTTGAATTTTAACTTTCTTTTATCGAGTGAGAAAGGGGCGTGCGAGGACCGGCCATAGGCGTAAAACATATTATTGATTATTGAGAGATAGCTAAGAATATCTCGACTGCCCCGACCAGAGAGTAGCTAGTGCGGTCTTCCTTTTGCTCGCTCCAATGTAAGGGCATCAGGGCTAAGGATTCGAAGATTGCAACTCAACACTAAGCGCGTAATTGCTGAATTGTATACCGTTTGTCCAATTGAGAAAGGCTAAACATGAACACATTTAGACTGGCAACGTGTCTGGGGCTAATTGATGGTGACGACTAACCAATCGCAGCAAGTTTGAACGTTTCCCCCGGTTGTTTGTAAAGAAGTAGGCGGGGAAGTGCATTTTGGCTTTCTCACGGTTCCATTAGACTTATTGAAGAACCAATCACCGTTGAGTTTGAGCATGTCAACCGTTTAACAAGTTTGACATTTTTATTCGCGATCATTATCACCGACTTAAAACGTCGCCACTTATGCCGCGAGCGCATTGAGTCTTACACAAACGGTCATTGTTTGCCTTTTCTTAGGCTCCTGAAATTACTCCTTCATTTCAAAGTACGAAAACATTCAGGGCTCATTAAATCAAGACGGCTTGCAGGAAGTATGGATGAGAAGACACGCACAAACCCGTTCTCTATTTCAAACATTTTAAGTTCGCACAGCTCTAGAGATAATGAAGAAAGAGAATTTACCACCACGAGTGAAAATGAGCGAGATAAGAACAAGGCTGAAGTAGCAGAAGAAAAGAGTTCAGTAGGAGGTAGCTTTGGGGGAATCCACTCGGACCGTAAAACCCCAACTCAAGGCGATCTATACGACTGGGAAAGAGAATCTGGTGGACAAAGCCCTGAAAAATCTCTCACAGACTACGATCGTAAGTACATGGGGTTTGTGTACAAGGCTTGTTCTATTTTGTGAAGTTGACACTGTGGTGCTTCGAAGAAAAATATACTTGTATTTGTTCTTCCTACCACTAAAATTCGTGGCTATCAGTTTGGGAAGAAAGCAGTAGGCTTCTCAGTGGAAGGGCATACTTCTTGTAAATAACAAGGGGTCAAGATTATGATTTCTCACCAAGAAATTATGGGTTTATTATACAGGAAACTCTGAAAAGGATCTCTCGCTTCACGACGATAAAAAGGACGATAGTAAAAAAAGAAGAAAGAAGAAAACAAGAACAGTATTCTCTCGAAGTCAAGTCTATCAGCTCGAATCAACATTCGACATGAAGAGATATCTGTCTTCTTCGGAGCGAGCAGGTTTAGCGGCACAGTTACATCTGACGGAGACGCAGGTAAAGATATGGTTTCAAAACAGAAGAAATAAATGGAAACGTCAAATAGCTGCAGAAATGGAAGCTGCGACGTTAGCGCAAGCTAACCAGCATCGAATGGTTCGTGTACCTATACTGTACCACGATCAAAGTCGCTCAGAGCATCCACACACACCTTATCCGTTTTACCATCATCCGTACGCTAGCATGCAGTATGCTCCGAGTTTTCCACATCTATTTGCGCACCCATTACGGCCGTCCATGAGTTCGCTTGTATAGAGTGGAAATTCTTGAAAAACTCTGAAGATATGGCATGTTTTGGAAGCTTGTTGCGCGGCTGTCAGGTGGTACCATGGACTGCAAACGAACCAGCGAGACAAGCACGACTGAATCAGAGAAAGAACTGGTGGTGCTTTGAAGCACTAAGGACCTATGACACAGTCGTCTAGCTATAACAGTCTTGTTGGGACGCCTCAAGTAATTATTACCACAAAGAAGTAAGACTATAAACCTGTGAAAAACTGAACCAAACTTCTTTCAAATCGGAAGAAACCAAGCTTCCAAAACAAGCAGTTATTAGTGTAGATAAGACAATTCACCTTTGAAAATGAGTACTATTGTACATAGGAATATTTGGGACAAATCTTATTCGCTGCTCAATACAGGAAATATATCACTTTCCTAAGCCGTTCATGGGTGCAGTCCAACAGTGTACAAATCTGTGGGTTTAAGATATTCGATAAATATGTTAAGAGTGTCGAACTCTTGGTCTGTTTACTGAACACATATCACCTATCATGTTATTCAGCACAAAATTGATTGGGTCAAAGAGTGTTGTTCTGTTAAATGCCTGCTAAAATTATCGTGCTCTATACTCTCTGCACTCCAAGGTGATCATTCATTTCAAAGTGCTAATAGTTTTGTTTGGGGTTTGATTACAGAAGTGTCATCCCGATTTCTGCCTGCCTTACTAGGAATATCGCATTTTTTTCTCTCGTCTCGACCTCTTCTTTTCTCCTAGCCAACCAAGTAACAATATTTATGTACAAAGATACTAAATTGTGCTGGACGAGCACATCGGAAGAATCAATACTTAAAGTGAACTTTAAAAAAGCAATTTGGAAGCCTTGTTGACATTCTGAAGGATAATAACTAGAACACTGCGGAGTTTTGGGGAAATGTGCATATGAATCATTAAAATAAGTCATGCTTTTTTCCAAATAAAAGACTTTAAAGTTGGATGGATGAAAGTCTTTGATGGATATCACTACCTCGTTGAAGCGTTTCGGGGCTTTTACTTCAAACAATGAAAGCGCGTTTTTCAAGAGGTTGGTTGTGGACTTTTCGAGTTTAGAATTCCATCGTCGAAATACATAGACTTTGCACTTGCCTGCTCGAAATAACTCGAGTTCAAAACTAAACAAACAGTTTTAACGCTTTTTCACCATAAGCCAGTTTCATCATATTTAAGAATTCTCAAAGGTGATAATGTAATCCTCAGGACAGGAAAATTCAATTATCTTTTCAAAAACCCCAAAAAACTTCTTCAAATTGCTTTGTCAAAGCGTTTAGAGTTGCCCATTGTCCTCACAGGTTCTCTGTGGTCAATGTTTCTTAAATCAAACCTCTTGGTTCGTAAAGAATTGTTCAACAATATCCCCTATTACTTTAATCCACAAGAAGCCTCGGTATATACCAAAGCATTGGAGAATAAGTTGTCTTTGATCGTTAGAGAATTGCCTTTAGTTCAGTCTGTCATTGTCGGTGTCTTCCAAGTTGTTTACAGTGTGAATATCCGATGGTAACCACAGTTTTCTTCTCAGCAAATTGGTTTTAAATTTGAAGTGTTTGGATAACATTGGTTTATGTTCAAAAGGACGTTTCAAATTCAGCTTAGGGTTTTCAAAAAGGTAGAGATTTTTAGATATGAAATTTTTACTCGGTGGAAGACTATCTTTCGTGTGACCGATTATAAAGTCCCTCCCATAAGTCAAACTATTGCTTAACCTGGTTAAACGTAGAATAACACGCGAAAAAAAAAATCAGCCACAGATTGATTCAGTAGATTGATTCAGTAGTGTTTGTTGGGTCCTTAGCTAACACTGTGTGAGAAAGAAAAGCAGACGAGTCATAGGAATGTCATTATTTCTTCGAATCAACTGATAATTCTCACATTATGGCATTTATCAAATTCACCAAATAGCTACCATTAGCGCTGTTTCTACGATCTAAAATATTTATGAGATTTAGGAATTTTCTAAGTGGCTTTTTGCAATGTAAGACTTTATTCACAGCCTGGCTGAAGAGGAATAGACCAGTCAACAGCCAAGTGGTGCTGTAGCTGCAATTACTGGTTTAGGAACTCGTTAGACACGGGCATTTTAATTTAAGGCTATGTTTGAATGGCTTTGTTGACTAGCCCCGATATTGCTGTTAGCATCAGTTAAATGGGAAATGTTACAAATACCAAGTACTTTGTCAAATCCAATCACGACTCGTGTAATCCTAGAATATTCATTTTTGGCAGCCAACAGCTTGTCCATCCACTTTACAAGTCGGTCATTTCACTTTGCTAAAATGTATTTAACTACTAAAACTTTTCCTAATGACCCTGATGGGCTCGATCCATCAGGACTCCTCGAAAACCGATCGCTCATCTTCTTTCCTTTCCAACATGTCCGAATCAATTGACGTTTTTTGCTGGTAATCACTTTTCAGAATTGCTGTTAGCTCTCAGTTTGCACCCCACAGTTTTAAACCAGACAAACGAGACACACTCGTTTCTTGCGCAAATTCAATCGTTTTGGTCGTATCACATTTCGAAATATATTTCCATGTAATCGAAAGTATGACTTTTCTCGACAAGAAAAGAATCCCCATACTGAGACCCATTTGGCTCAGATTCAACTATTTTTTTGTTAACAATACCAACTCTGCAAGAAGGCACTCCAACCTCGTCAATGTGTTTCTGGTTTCTATATTTGATATCTTTTTACACCACATGGGTATATTTGTTTAACATTTTCTCGCGTCTTCTCGTAAGAATTCAAAGAACATTATGGAAGGATACAAAATTTGAAGAAGTTCAGTGAAAGTAATGTCCTCCTTTCCAAAATTCTAGCTCAAGTTAGTTGATGTCAATTCGGGTGGGAAACGAAAAACAGACGGGCCTAAGATAATGACAAAAACACATAACTTCAAACTCAAAAAGCATTAATTATTATTTGTGATTATAGCGGGAGTAATTGTGTCTCAAGGGAAGCGACATTATAAGCCTTTGGGGGTTGCCTAGATGCTCCAATGCATTGATTTCCTTTATTATTATTTGTACTGTCTTATCAATGTAACTCAACCCAAATAATTCCTTCCTGGTGCAAGGGAATTTAGAATTTCAAACTGAATGAATCTCCAGGTCTTCAGAGCTTCACAAATCAAGGTGTGTTGTTTGCCTATCTGATTGCCTTCGAGAGAATTTGGCCATTTCTCTAGGAATTCTTTTTTTCTCTCGGCGAGAAAACACTAATGATATGAATGACAAGTTCAGGACTATCTCTAGCTACCGTCTCTTACAATGTCCGCAAACTAATGACATCTTTTAAGAGGGTTTTTTCGGGGCTTTTTTTTCTTCACACCTGCTGAAAGCGAACTCTCTCTTTTCTCAATCCTTTTCGTTGTTATGTTGTGTTGAAAGTTTCGGTTTACAGATGGAATTCACCATTAACAAAAAAACACCCGCTACTGGGTTTCGTACGCAGTGATACCGGACGAATCCACCTAGGCGGCCATTGCGAAACTTCTTCAAAGCTCAAAGTAGAATTTTCGCCAAATTTTGCTTAGTTCTGAGAGACTACGTGCAGTGAATTCGGCAAAATGTAAACTTGCCTGTAATTTGTCGGCGTTTCCTCAAAGGGAGTGCTTATGAAGATTAATAAGCCTTGATGGGCTGTTCGACAGGACTTGTTTAATGTCCTTTACCTACTCAGTAACAGAAGCATATTTTGTGGTAATTCAAGTACATATGTATACTTATGACTCCAAAAACTAAACAGATATTGTTAGGCAAATTGATGTCCAGTCTTGATTGGTATACTGGGGCCTAAAAGGTCTAAAACACTGACAATTTACAGCTCTTTATAAATTTTATTGCTTCTAAACTGATCACCTTTCTTTCGGAAGATACTTCTCGTTTACGGAATTGGAAGGAACATAAGAATACTAAGAGACAGCTTTGAAATGAAAGAAGTTTTCGCGCAGACTTGGGGGATTGCTGGTGGGAAGCAGTCGGAGGTACTCGGTTAACAAATTCTCAGTAAGAAACTTATTAGGAATAAAATAGCTTTGAGAGAACTACGCTTTATAGAATACTCTAGCGATGAATCGACAGTCTGTCTGGAATCAACTTATAAAATAATGCATAAGCCAAACAAAAATTCCCATCGATGCCCAAAACTCGGCAGACCTCCGCCCTACAATATATATACATGTATATACTCCTTGCTACATGGTGTATTGATTTCATATCTTTACCTGCTTTTTTTTCCCTGAAAATTTTTTTTTGTTTTCAAATAAGAAAGTTGGTATTGACGGAACGACCATTACCTTACGCGCGCGAAAAAAAAAAAAGATTGATGATGAACCTTTTGCGGCTATAGGCAAACAGACGACGCATTTTCCCCATAAACAATAAGATGTCCACGATTACTCTTCGACAACTCTTTAATTGGACTTCTGGGAGATTTGAATTAGGAGAATGATTCTTCCCAAACGTAAAAATCCATTTTAAAGATTCAATAAGATTAAACCAGCTGATAGTTTCTGGCTTTGAATTTGAGTTTTTGTCGAAGGAGCAAGGTGTTCAAGTTGGTGGAGATGTTCGCTAAAGGGCTTGACAGAACATGATAAATTATCGGTAATTTTTATACTCGATAAGATCTTTCTTCTTCCCTCTTTTCCGACAAAATCATTCAATTCAATTTGTAAGTAATTTAAAAGTATTTCGATTTGTCACCCAGGACTTAAAAGATCCGTGTATAAAACCACTCTTACTCAACAACCTCAATATCACAAATACTAGGAATTTCTAATCTGTGATATAAAGATTTTGTCAACTCCTAAAAGCAAATAATAAATCAAAACTAGAGTTGATTCGGTAAGAGATAAACATCTACGAAACTAGAGTGAAATGTTATTCTGTTCCATTACTTGCTTTCTTTTTAATTTCGGAGTACAATAAATATTTTGACTCGAATTTCAAAAAAAGTTGATTAAAAAAATATAGAGTTTAAAACCTATTTGAAAAAGACTTGAGACAGTGTTTTTTTGTGTTCTTTCATTTAGTTTTATTCACTTCCCATTTCCCATTATTTCATATTTCATTATTTTCTTAAAAAGTGAAAGCAAATTTCTTTCATCCATTTTTCCCATTCACCTTTTGCATAATGGCCAATCCTTTCATGTGTTCATGTACCCATTCATGAAATACACAGGCTCCAATGGCTGAAAGGCTGACCATTTTGTCAATCTATCTAACCATTTATCTATGAATCCCCATATCAGCGATTCTTAGGTTGATTCTTTTATGTAAGACATTCTATTTTTGCTTCCTTACTGGCAATTCTCGCTTATCAAACCTATGTATTCTTGTCAACCATTCATCATGACACTCTTGCCCCTGTACATTCTTATCTATCCATTTCATCGTCTCTTCCTGTCCTAATTTCATACCAAATTTATCCGTTATCTTAAGGCGTTATTAGTCTAATTTCTTTGCTTCTTTATTTCAAAAACCATGGATTAGATTAATTCACTTTATCAAGAAAATTGAGGGCAAGTTTTTCAGGTTGCGTCCTTAGTGTGTTGTCTAACAGTAGAAAAAGTGTTTTCAAGTTCAACTCGAGCACGGAAGTCAAGAAATGCTAGCCCACAACAACAACAAACACCGAACGGATTAAGTAGCCCCAGGAGATGATATTTCACCAAACGGTCAAAAAAAAAAAAACATCAGCATGTACTATAAGTTTTACTAGTTCATCTCATTGTGTAGCTTCAATATCATCACTAAAGTAACAGTTGTCCAACATCGCTTTGTTTTTAGTTGTGTTTTTATTTGAGAATATAAAAGGTCTTGGTTTAATTGCTGCCTCTCAGACAAACTATCGCCCTGGGGATAATAAGTGCTTGTTTTTTGCCATTAGCCAAGGCGAATGATCTATATGCTACTTACTATATTGAGGCTTCATTTGAACATGTGCCTTTGAGAACATTATATCAGACGCAACCGTACTCTGACCCAAGGCAGAAGTGCATATTTCGCCCCTCCCTATACTGTCCTTAGCAAGACAAAACACAAATAGTCACAGCACTCATCTTTGTCTACAATACTGTTATTCCTAGATGGTCAATTTACCGTGCTTCTTAAGAATTTTGGACTGCATTAATTTCTGCCCTTAATTTTCGAGCCCAATCAGGCTTCCGTCCACTAAATATCGTACCTTGTACAAAATCGGTCAAACACTTGTATTTGTTAACATAACTCTTAAACTATCGACTGCGGCCTTTGGATATAAGATTTGGACCATTCTGTAAGGGGCTTTGCAAATCGGTCCAATACATTAAACTCTTTTAGTAAAGTTACTCTAATGACAAGACGATTCCGGAATGAAGATGCGCAACGACCACAGGTTCATCGAATCGTATTTGAATGAGGCACCGTGTATCAAACAAACAAGTTTAATACCTAGTGGTATCACTGAGGACAATAGCGGGAATCCACGCGTTTCGTGATGGCATAATCGAGCCAATATACTTGATAGCTGTATGGTCGGGCAATTTTGAGTCAGTATGTTGAGTCGAGTATCTGAAGTATGAATCATTCAAGTAAAAAGCCTACTTTGCACTACTTGAATGCAATATAACAAAAGATGCAGCATGGCTGAGTGCAAGCCATTAAGTGGTCGTGCGTACTGCTATAAACACAAAAATACGTGTTGTAATGAAAAACACGGTTGTATAACTACATATACTTTTATCAATCATCCACCTTGCGTTACTCGGTAGAATCATCACCACATCGCGTGACCACTTTATTAGGGGTTTATGTCTTCGTTAGGACAAGAGTGCTATTTGTTTTCAACATTTTAAAGTGTTGTTTGAGCCATGCGTTTTGCTCAATTGATGAGATTTTCCAGTCTTGTGACGACAGAACCCCAAGTGGCTTTCGAACAGTTGATCTCAATAATAGATTGCAAAACAATTAGCAGAATAGCTAGCTGAGGCCAGTCGTGATACTCAGTTATTTGTTTGGTTTTTGCCTAGGTTAACGCAATTAGGATTAAGATTTTTCAGTGTTTGAGTTCTTAGTTGGTAGTCGTTATTAAAACTGGATATTGAAGTAGAAAGATTTTAAAATAAAAATAATTATCACAAAGAACGAGGTAAACCTAAAAATGAATGAAAATTTACAAACAACTGAATGAAAGCAGAATGGGAAGCGCAAATAGAAATAGAACTAAATCGGCAATGGGAAAGTCGTGGAAGACCTCATGTTGTTCGAACAAGTGTCCAATATCAAAAACTAAGTTTTGCAGTTTTAAGATGGTTCTCCAATCTTAAAATGAATGTATCGCTAGCCGTCCTCAAGTGGGTATCTCAGAATCAAATGCCAACACTTAAGCCCCTTTCATCCACACGTCAGCCTGACGCCTTGGAACGTTTTGGGCATTGTTCTTACAACGTTACGCTTCTATGAAAACCACTTCTTCTGGCGATGACATCTTTCATCAAGGAACCTAGAAACCGCTCTAGATTATTCGGTTTCCCTGCAAAAACTAGCCCAGGGATTGTTTTGATATTTCTAGCCGAGATTACGCCAAAAACAAGATATAAATGATCATGAAGCTAAAGGGGGTTGTTATACAAAGCACCAATATTGTCCCTGTTCCTAGCAAACGCGATATTTACTGAGACATTTGACGCCAGCACCCATATTAGTGATAATTGTCTTGATGTGTTGGACGCATGGCCGAATTGGTGTCTTGATTGGCTTGGGTTTGTTAGTCAAGGGGCTCGTGCTTCACACTCTACCTCGTTAAATGTATACGTTTGTTGTGGATCGATCCATTTAAATCATAAACCGGATGACAGATTACATGTACACTTTATTCATTATCAATTGATCTATTCTTTTACACCTTTGGCTTGTCTGTGATTTAGGCAGGTTTAGTACCAGATTAGTTCGGCAGGGACTTCGCGAGTCGTTCTGTTCTTTTCTACGACCGCTGTCTACTTCGAAGAGCCTTATTAAGGATAAGTTAAGTACTTTGTACTCGATATGTCACTTAAAACTAGCCTTTAGCACCAAAAAGCATGTAGTTCTATATAGTTATTTAGAAGATATCGAGAAAAAACTGAACAGCGACGATCGTGGAGATCCTGAAGGATGCTAGTGTCTTGAAAGAAACGTGAATAATAATA
>JAABNW020073893.1:0-19360 GCA_015164035.2 Radianthus crispa
TCCGAATACTTTATTCCAAGGGTATTCGCCCGGAATTCAAATCTCGTCCCCAAGCACTACAACTTACCATTTCTTTCATTTTATAATACTAAAGAGATTGACATTGTTTACCTGTTGGAGTTCCTCAGGAGTCATAGTGTTACTACGTGCAGATATCTCCGCCGCGTGTCTTTCCTTGATTTCCCTCATCTGTCTTTCTTTCTCTGCGTCCAACGTCCATAAAGCCTGATCCTCCTCCTCTTTGATTTCTCTACCTACTTTATCTTTGGCTTTTTGGACTTCCTCGTCGTGACGTAGTCGCATCTCTTCAACAACTCGCTGTTGTTCTTTCTTCAGAGCCTGGTTGTCAAATTTTGAATTAAATACATGAATGGAACTGAATCTATAAAGATTTGGAAACACGAGCGACAAAGTCGTTGCACTACAAATTTTCTTTTTTTTTTTTGCAGAGGACAGAGAAAGAGAGGTTCTACTTCGTACTATAAAGTCGCGCAACAAAATTAGAGATGGTAATGAGAGCAACTTGCAACACAACAATATGGCGCGACAACCTGTAGGGTTTGGTAATAGTGCACTTTGAGCAGCCCTCTTGTTAAAAGATCGCCTTCTGTTTATCTAACAGTTGCAAATGTTGATAATGTTTGCTTTAAAGTTGCACAAAATCGTTCAGCCTGTTGCATTGCAAATTGCTGCTCGTATACCTCAACCTCGCATGCAACACGCTGCAGAAAGTAGAAAGAACTTATTCTTTATACAGCAAATTCGCGCAACAAATAAACATACAAAAAAAATGACGAACAACAAGACAAGAGCACTCACCTCTTCCTCAGGTGTCTCATTGGGTATGACTACATCAGGTACAGCGACATGTTCTGCATCGACAGGTTTGTTTGCAGCCAGAGCCTTGCTTTGTTCTTCTAATATCCTCTTAGCAGCATCTTCTTCAGACTTACGTCTGGCCTCTTCTTGTCTACGTGCTAAACGCGCTGCTAACTTGGCCTGAAACCCGGAAAAACATCGTCACGTTTTGTTTCTTCTGTTTGAACTCTATATTGCGCTCGCCTCTCAACACTATGGTCCCGGGTTCTCTCCAGTGCTTCGAGGGTTTTTCTCCGGGTTCTCCGGTTTTCCTCCCTCCACAAACACCAGCCCTGATTCGATCTAGGCTGTGCTCCGTGGTCAGACATGAGTCGTATAGCGGCAGCCAGAGGCGCCCTTGTATGCCTTCTACTCGGCCACCTTGAGCTGCGTCCTCCGCAACTCCGCAGCTACTGAGTTGCAAGTGGCGATGATTAGCCAACAAAGACCGAATGTACATCTTTTACTCTACCAACCTTGGTTTCATCAAGGCTCTTGCTTTTATTCTTCTCCAGGTTCGACTGCAGCATTTCGTTGTCTTTACGGAACTGATCCAAGATCTGCTGTTGTAGTACTGCATCCAGATCATTTCCACTTGTCAACTGCAGACATACGAAAATCTCGTGAAGTAAATAACTGAGGACATCGTACACGAAATATGATGATGGTGGATTCGGGTGGAGGTGGGGTGAAGAGGGGTGGGCGTGGGGGTGGTTATGGGGGAGGGTGTGTCGAAGGAGTCGAAAAGATTACAAAGTTGGCAGGAAAAAAAAGATGTAAAAGGTCTACTAATTTAGCAGGAAAAAATATGCATTACTTATCAATTAGAAGGTGGCAACCTTGCTTTTTTACTTTGAATGAACCGGGAGCTCTCGGAGAGCTTGGATTGAGTAAGGCAAGATTGGGTTGGTATACCTTTTCTAGGAGATTCTTGTGCAGTTGTTTAATCTCTTCTTTGTGTTCTTCGTTTAGTCGCATCTCCATCTCCCCAAGACTACGAGCTTCTTCAGCCTCGAAGGCAGCATCCATGGCCAGTCGTCTTCGTTCTTGTTGCTTCAGAAGTTCCTCCAAGTCTTCACCTTCACTTATGGCCTGGAAAGGAAATATTATTTTTAAAAATATTTGAAGAAAGAAAACAATCTAATAGTCAGATACACTTGAATACGGACGCCATTTGTTTGTTTTTTTTATGAGGAAAACGATGTGTTTTCTCGAGTTTCCTAGCTTAATTTTACATTAAAATACTAAATATGAATGTTCATCTCGTGTCATGAAGTTGATTACAAACCTTCGCTTTCTCCGCTTCTTCCTTTTGTCGCAGTTTCTTCATCCTGTCTTTCTTCTTCTTGGCCAGTTTAGCCTTCAGTAGAGATACCTGAAGGGCTTTTCGTTGAGCCAAGTCTCGTGCTAGCTTTTCCTCGCCGCTCATCTGTTCGTTCTTCAGCCGTTCAGCTGCATCAGGATCTAGTGATCCCGAAGCCACCAGATCATCCTGAATCAAAACATCAGACAAGTATCAATAAACCTGTGTTCCTTTACTACTATGGACCTTTGATTTCATCATCGTTGTTATAGCCATGATTACAGTCATCATCACTACCATGGCCTAATCCTAGTTTAGGAAAGCGCTTTTATTTAAGACCAAAAAAAGGGTGCCATTTCATTGCACTCTTCCATCTAAAAAATTGGTGAAAATAGTCTATGATTGTGATTCTAAATAGTGTAGTCTGTTTAACGATGTGATGATTAACGAGCGAAGTCTTGACGGTTATAAGGCTAAACTTACCACTGTACTGCAGAACATGTCCCCCATCTTTTTCCTGTACGTTTCTGCTTCCTCATTTGACGCTTCCACCTCAGCCTTGGCCTGACCAATAATCTCTTCCTGGACAATGGTTTCTTGTAGGCCTTCCTGACTCTTGATCAATATTTCGGCATTTGCTTTGGGCACCTCGTCGTCCAGTTTGATTTTAGATTTTTCAGCCTACAAGCAACCGATAGAATATAAGTCAAAGATTTTCACGGGCACTGAAAAGTAGAGATAATAAGAAGAATACCTCGTCTTTCTGTTTTCTCAACAGGGCAGCTTCTTTCTCTTCTCTTCGTCTCTTGAGTTTATCCCTCAGGTTCGCCATTTGCTTTTCCTTCTCGGCATCCAGAGCATTCTCAAGGTTGGCCACCTCTTTCTCGTGGTCATCCATTATGGCTTTCATTTCGTCTTCGCTTAAGTCACCTGCAGCAAGCCTATTGGCCAGTTTCTCTGCTAATTCCTTCATTCCTTGGGCTCGTCTTTGTTCCTACGGAAATAAAGACTATAACTTTCAAAAAAATGGTCTATATGACAATCAAATTTCTATGCAACGCCACGGATGCTGTGAGAGTGGGAGAGAGTATTCGTCTTGGCGACCTTGGTTTGATTCCTAAACTCGTTGTTGTATAGTCCGTGAGTATATTTGATTGTTATAGTCTTCCAGAGTTTTCCTCGCTCATGAAATACGAACTAAGTTCTACTTCAATCCATTGTCTGCCTAGTAAGCGGGTAGCAAAATTTGTTCGGGTTTTCAACGTCAACCAATGTGGTAAATCAGATTTAGTCTGTTGGGTTTTTTTACCTGTTCCTTGACAAGTTTGTGGATGGAGGTTTCTTCTTCTCTACTCAGCTGTTGTTCCAAGTGCATTCTCTCTTTATTCATGGTACGTAAGAACTCACTAACGTCACTTGTGCTGTGGATCTGCCATTGAGTGACGTGTGCTTCGCTTGGTTGGTACTGAGTGGGTACTGTTTGGGGTGTTCCAGCTTGTTGTTGTTGGATAACGCTTGCTGCTGGTATACCGATGCTATATGGTACGGGGCCTGAAACGGTTCCAAAGTTCCAAAGTTTAAGTTTGCATCGAGGCTAATTGCTTTCAAGTGGACAATCAGGTAGACGAACGAACAAGCAAGCAAGTAAAAGAACAACGAAAAACATTGTTATAAAAAACACCAACAAAACTCTAAAAAGAAAAGAGAATACTTGCAACAATGAGAATAACAAACAAGGAACAACAACCGGGAATAAAAGTGTTCTTACCAAAGTTTCCTTTTTCTACTCTCTCAAGGAGAGCCTGTAGACTAGCCATGAGATCCTCTTCTCGAACCTGAGCCCCAGCTGTCATGCCTTTGTGTTTTGTCTTGTCTGAAGGTGCTGCCTGTTGGTGGGCTTCCTTTGTCACATCACCTTGTCCGCCGTGAGTACGTTCTTGCTCACGAGTGGCCTTAAAACGACGATACAAAAAAATCAGTCAAAAATCAAATTCAGTACCATAAAGTATTGTTTTCAAATGCGTGAAATACTACTATGCTTCCTTTTCACGATCATAGAAATTTGCGACTTTTGTACACGTCCATGGTATGGACATTTGTTGCAAGTCAACTTGCAACCATTTGGACACTTCCATGGTATGGAAATCGGAAGTGACATGGAAATTTGTTGGAAGTTACAAATTCCATTACATGGAGAGGACACGAGTTTTCCAGTGTTTTCCAGACTCGTTAGCTTATTCTTACCATCGAAACAGCAAATGCACAACTTCAACAATGCAAACACGTTGGGATTCCACATATCAAACTTACTTTAATCAGTGCAGATACATCGAGGTTGTCCAACATTCCCTTCAACTTGTCTGTTTGTTGCATAATACGATCAAAGAATCCCTTCAGATCAGCCTGATGTCTCGACAGCTGTGAGCTCATATGTAACGTCTGATCTTCAATCTTGTCATACAGTGTTCGGACATTAAAGTTTTCTAGTTCGAACTTAACGTTGTGACTTTCGTAAGATGGCGCTCCTTCAGCAACGCCACGGGGACCAAGTTCTTCCGGATTGTCGTCGATTCCGGGAATTGGTACTACAGGAATGGGAGCCCCCAGGGCTTTGTATTTGGGCCTTAGAGATGCTATGGGGTATTTTCCAAAACTTCTAGGTCTCCAAATAAAAATGGCGATGATGAGCATGATCACACAGATGAACATGAAAGCAGTCATGCCGTAAATTACTTTCCAGTTTGGTTCGAGATTCAGGGGCTGGGGAGAAATAACCAAATGTTAGCCCATGACTAGCCTCCGTTGCAGCCGTCTTATGTGGTTCGCCGAATGGGAGCTTTTCCATTCGGCGAGCCACATAAGACGGCTGCAACGGAGGCTAATTCCATGACCTGACTACTGATATCCCTTAATGTCTTATCTCCTTAACGGAGGTCCGTCCATTACTGATTAAGATTATTATTTATTCAAACTATTTCCTCGTTTCTGATTGGACTGTAGCTTCCGGTTAAGTTTTCATAGCAAGAGAGACGACGTCACGGCGCCGAATAAGTAAAATTATTCGGTGTTATGACGTCACAGCGCCGAATAACTGAAAAATAATTGGACGATTGAAGTCACCACCTTTCAAAATGGCTTCCCAGGGAAAATTTGCAGACTGGATTGAAGGCTAAATTCAAGGATTCTTCTCCGTAAAGATCAGCCTTCGGCTTCAGCGGATAACACTCTCCTCGTTTTGCATAATTTTTCATATCATACTCAGCCTCATCCAATAATTGCTTAATAAAATTGAAATAAGCTTAAGTAACTTTTTTGGAATTGAATACAACATGTTTGTAGGAGCAGCAATATTTGACTTCAGTTTGGAGGGACCAAGTCCGTTTTCTGGAGAGCGTTGTCCAAAAGTACCGTTTCCGGTATGGATTTTAACAAAATCAAAGTTGCGCTTTCAAATTTAGTTGGCGCTGTGTTAACATGGTATAACAAAATGTATGCAGGAGCATCCAAGGACATCACTTATTTTCAATATCCATACCTCAGCTTTCTTGACTCCTAGTAAGTCATAGGTCCTCTCATTGGTAGATTCCATGGTTCTGTTGAAGGGACATTTTTCACCCAGTTTCATGACCGAAACCACAGTCTCTCTGGATGGCACGGCGTTATCATAAAACACGAAGGTCCCTGCTTCCTCGAACACGTGGACAAACATGTAAAGCGTCTTGTTGGTCTCGGTGATAATTGAATGGAGCTGACGGAAGTTGCCATAGTCGAAGGAAGGATTAGTAATGAACAAGTGGTTCTTTCGATAGCGAGGGTAATGGCTCAATGTACGGTTTTGCTCATTGATTTGGAGTTTAAAGACTAAAGACTGCCCAATCAGGAAACAGAAAGTAGGGTTTTGGATAAATTGGCTCGCGTTGTTGGCTGCCGAGGTGTCGTTACTGGGAAGTATAGCCGCTCTCCTTCTACGCCGCGCAGACGCAGTTGGTGCTGGAGTGGGGACAGTGACGGGCGTTGATGACACAACTTCACTGGCTTGGTTGAAATCCAGCGGGAAAAATCCTTTGATGCCATCCACCCCATACGAGATTATCTCACAAGGGTGGTCCGTGCGATCAAAGTCACTGACGCCAAGCTCTCTCGTGACTTCCTGGGTGGTGGAATACGAACCGTTTGATACAACGAATTCTAGGATCCCCAAATTGTTTCTTCGGACGGTGTACTTGGGTCTTGACGTCTCACACTGTAGGTTGCAGGCGATGGGGTTGTAGTTACAAATGCACGAGCCATACTGTTCTTTAAATTCTCCAGGACCACTACATGTTACTTCTTTGCACTCTTTCTTCAACTCGTCCAGGGTTTTGCATAATCTTGTGGATGCTTCGCGGTACTGTCCATTAGCACATCGAGTATCAACCTAAGTGAATGATAACGATATTTGTACTTTAGGGAAAATCGCTGTAAAAACGGAAATATGTCACACTGACAAGCAAAGGGAGGCCACAAAAATGGAATCGTAGTGAATGATGAGGGACAAAGAAACGAAACAAGATTAAAATTATAGCTGACGACGTTCAAGATACAAAAAATGGTGCACAAGAATACAAATTGTGATCAATATACAAGGTCAAATAATAAACTGCCTTCAACAAAACTAGCAAGGACGCGGGCTGCAAATACATTTGCGGCCCTACTCATGATTGGCTGAGAATGTATCGTATGCTTTCTTGTTATATGCTGAAAAATTCTATCATTTGGCCCAGTAATGACATGACTTTTGTCGGGCATATTGTTTATTGGCGGCCCTTAACATCATCGCGCGCAAAAGACAATATGCCCTCCAAAAGTCATATTATTGTCCCATTTACCTCTGGTTGGCAGTCATTGTCGCTATTTCCTTCTGACTTCGACAAGTCCGCTTCATCATAATACACATATCCCGACTTACACTGACAAGAGCCATCGGATATCTGGAAAGCCCGGTTAATACCAATGCATGTACACTTGGCTTGTCCTTTTCCTGCAGTAGAACTACTACCGCATGGCCTACAAGCGGTCCTTCCGGCGACATTGTTGAAAGTGTCATTAGGACACAGATAACAGTCCGATGGATTTATTGCTAGGGACCGATTGCCATAGCTACCTGCAGGACAAGGGTACTTGTCTCCACTGCCTAACGGACAGTAGTATCCTTTGGGGCATGGGTTTTGGTGAGGTCCTATGGTGCCGGCTGGGCAGTAGTAACCCGATGGGCATTCAGTACAATTCAGTCGCTTTTCCTCGTTGCCGTATGTTCCAGCGGGGCAGATTTGACACGACTGGGTGTGGTTCTCACGTAGTTTATTCTTGGTCAAAGCAAAATACCCTAGCCTGCACAATAACTCGAAAGACGATTGACTGGGACAGTAGTACGGGTATTCGCAAGGGATTGCAGAAGACGATCCTTCTTTGCAATAATGTCCACCTAAAACCACGTAATATCATATCAATATCAACACACACAAATAGTTATGAGGAATTCAGTTAAAAAGTAGTAATAATCATAATAAAACTTAGGTTTTAATTACTTCGCCCATCATAAAATTTGAAAACGGAACAACGCAACGGCGCGACCATATATTCTGATGATTTAATTCATTGATGCGAAAGAAGAGAATATCTCCAAAATAGAAATGATATTTGTAAGTTTTTGAGAAGAGGAAAACCAAAGAATTTGGAGAAAAACCTCCTTAAGGAAGTGGAAGGAAGCAGAAAACAGCTCTACTCACATACGACACCGAGCAGAGCAGAAAAAGGTCGACGCATGGCAGCGTAGACTACTCGTGCTATACCATTAGCCTAGAATTTCATCATCGTTTATACTGCATACCTGGACATATTTCTGGTGTAGTTGTCTTCCTCTTGCAAAATTTACCAGCAGGACATATCTTTTCGTAGGCTGATCCAGGGGAACAATAATAAGTAGCCCGACATATTATACCGTTGATATTGGTTCGGTTTTCTGGACAGTAATGTCCACCCGGGCAAAGACCACAATCCATTGCATTTTTAGCACCAGGAACGTCTCGACGTCGCCCAGCCGGGCAAATTGTTGGCCCCTGAGCTCTCAAGCAGTAATATCCCAGAGGGCATCTACTGTTATTGTAGTTATTCATGCCAGTCATGTTACACCAATGTCCAGCGGGACATTCAAAGCAATCATTCAGTGTTTTCCCTCCTGTTATATCTCGGTATCGGTGGATTGGACATTCGTTGGGATATGTCCCTAATTCGCAGTAGTGGCCAGGAGGACAAGGAACGCCCTTGGCAGACCCTGACATGGAAAATTAAAATTGATTTGATTTAGCGTCTTTCGATCACGATTTATCATACACATTACCGTCGTTTCCGATGAAGGGCAAATCCAAGTCTTCAGCAATGAAACTGTTCATTGAATGGAAGTCAATCATTCTCTATCGACTCAAATATCGCTCAAATAGATTATCCCCCCCCCCCGCCCCCAACTGCTCAATGTTTCTAAAGAAGCTGTATTTCAGCTTTTTCATGCCTGAATCATTCCTTTTTTTAAAATGCTTTTTGTTCGAATATCAATGCTGATTGACGTCCATCTAATGCACAATGCAAGCTACAATGTTGAAGTCTTGGGTCGCGCTTCATCAGAAGCGACGGTAACAGCATAATAAAAATGAATATTAGATAAAAGGGTAATTTAGAAGTTTATTGTGGCGGAGAGAGGACAACTCCGGGGTTGTTCGAACACGGGTCAACTTGGTAAGAGCAGAGTTGCATCTATATTGGGATGAAATAGCTAGCTATACATATACTCTGATTATCTTACCGTTAACACAATATCTTCCGGCGGGACATGTAAGACAGTCTGAGACGTAACCAGTACCACCTGTGTAGTTCTTCATGGTATTGTCTGGACACGGCAATGGCGCTTTAGTGCCATTAGGACAAAAGTAACCCATCGGACAAGGACCTGCTTCAACTGGGTGCCAATAACCATCTGGGTTCGGATCTGGGCTTCTACTTTTACAGAAGAATCCCCCCATACAAGTACTTATTACCCGACCAAGACGACAATAATGGCCTGTTATGCAAGGCAGGCACTGGGACGCGTTTGCAAGCCCGGTCATGCCGTCGTAGGTGAACGTTCCATTTGGACAGGGAATCGGTACAGTCACCCCTGCTGGACAGTAGTGGTAGCTTGGACAGCGAATGGGTGTTGGTTGACAGTAATAGCCTTGAGGACACAGCACACATGTCGCTTGTCCTGGGGAATCTTGACTCGAGCCTGGAAAAAAGATAAAGTCATACATTTGTAATTTAAAAAAAAATAATATACTTTATTAAAATAGGCTGTCACGTGACGACTTTAATTAATAAACTTGTGGCCGTATATGTTGACTGCTATTTTACATTGTCATCTCGGAAACCATCAATGGGTTTAACCATTTCCAGATATTTTCAGCGGAAAGGGAGCAACTTGTATTTGAATATTCTAAGCCCATGAGAACGAGTTCGGCCGCGAAGGCTTTGACTTCGCCCTCTCACACAATAGACTGTTATCCAACCAAGTCAATAGGCTTTTCTTGAATTTGCGTGGGCGATCACGGAACAATGGTATGAAATTGAGGCGGTGCTTTGATAAACAAAATAATTAAAGCCCACCTCCATTTCAAACCATTGTTTCGTGATCACTCAAGCGAATTCGTGAAAGGTCTATTGAGAAAAGTACGAAAAAATTCTTAAGATCCAAGCAGTTTTTTTTCTATCGAAAGATCTATTACCTGGGCTGCATTTAATTGGATCTGCTGTTCCCTTTGGGCATTTGTAATTTATCGGGCAAATATAGCCAGTTGGTTTTGATACATTGGCTTTTGAAAACTCTGGGCAGTAATATCCAGGCTCACACTGGGCTGTTGGTTGTTTGCTCCCATAGCCAGCACAGTACCATCCGGGCTTGCAGTCAAGGCACTGGTCTATAGATTCTGCGCCAGTACTATTACGGAATGTCCCTGGGGGACACTGCTGTGGCGTTTGGGTACCTTCGACGCAGTAATGTCCCTCGGGACAGAGTCCATTTTGGGTGTATTTCGCATTTGGACCTGGAGTAGATGAATTAGCCCTGCCCTCACAGTAATAGCCCTTTGCACAGTCACCCTTCGGTCTTGTACTTCCTGCCTCCGAACAATATTTCCCAGCTGGACAATCAGTACATAAGGTAATGTCATTTAGACCGGTATTGTTTCCATACGTGCCCAGTGGACATGGTTCAGGCGTTCCATCAGGGCAGTAGTATCCAGCTTTGCATGGTACGACTTTAGTCATATTCTGGTATGGACACATGCTTCCTGGACTACACTTAGTACACGTTCCTCGGCCACTGTTAGGTTGATAGAATCCAGGTAGGCAGCTGCGAGGAGCGTTTGTTCCTAAGAACGAAAACATTCAACTGTTACAAAACGTACTTCAAAATATATACTGAGATTTCTGGTCTAACCAGGCTAGCACATTTTATAGAAAATTTCTTACTTTAGTAGAGAGTTTTAAAAGTGTTCACCTTCTATGGCTATTACAAAGTGATTGACACGCCAAATTCAGTTTTTTACCATAACTTGTAAATTTCTCGTTCGCCGATTGGCTAAGAACCATTGTCGATTAGAGGCTAGACCTGCTTGTGCTTACGACATCGTCACGCCACGAACGAGCGCGCGGATGAAACGGCTTTTTCAAACTCTCAACGTCATTTCATGTTCGATTACAGTACAGACCCATAGAAAACTGACTTCGATTTGTTAAGTGTAAAATTATGCTTTTTTCCTCAACATCCCAAGAAGACATCAAGTAATTTTCTGTTGTACGGGAATATTCACAAATATCGGCCAAGAGGATAAAAATATCTTCCCAATACTCACCAGCTGGGCAGTAGAACCCAGGAGGGCACAAGTATCCCATATTGGGGTCATCAGGTTTCGGTTTACTCGATCCGCCAGTACACACATAGCCTGCGTCACAGTCAGGAGCCACGCCCGATATTGTGATATTCGGGCAATATTTTCCTATGGGACAAGGTAGACATTCTCCTTTTGAAGAGATCCGACCGGTGTTGTGATAGAATCCTGGAGGGCACGGCTGGGGTATCTTGGTGCCATTGGTGCAGTAATGACCCGGAGGACATGCACCATTAAGGAACTCGAAAGGAAAGAGTTGATGGGGCCAATGGTCAGATGCAAGCCGATCGTTCACAGGATTTGGAATGAGGGCACCATCTCTACAGTAATGTCCACCCCAACATGGGCCAGTAGGTGCATCAAGGCCAGGATTTCTGCAATATGCGCCGGCTGTACAGATTGTACAGTTATCAGCGTGCATCAACCCTCGCTCTCCACTGAAAAAGCCTGAAAAATTCAGATTTAAAAATATAATCAATCACTGACTGTGCCTAAAAGATGGAGACTGAATATTGAATACTTACGTTCGGGACATGGAAAGTCTCGGTAGTCCCCGGTTCCTTCCGGGCAATAATGCCCTGTCTCGCAGAGTACCGGGTTTATAACAGCAGCAAAAGTGTTATTGCAGTAATAACGCGCTGGACAAGTCTTACAAATATTTTGTTGCGGCATATTTTGGTACTCCCCATTTCTACAACGATGCGGTAAAGAACTTCCTTGTGGACAATAGTGACCAAGCGTACATTCCAGTCCTGACGGGGTAGACGTGGACTGACCCCCTGGACAATAATAACCTGCATCACAGTCATCTGTAGGCTTATCAAGACCGGTTCCTGCGCAGTACTTCCCTGAAGTGCAGTTGCGACAATCTTCGCGTTTAACGTTTCCGTATGTTCCAGAGAATGTACCTGAAGGACAAGCCTTTGGTACGCCTGTGCCATTAGGGCAGTAATATCCTGGTGGACATCTGGCCTGTTTTGGTGTAGTTGAGCTATCATTGCAGTAGTATCCTTCACTGCACTGGGCTGTAGGTGCATTCAGCCCGGCATGGACGCAGTAGTAACCCAAAGTACAAGGTCTTGGACGCTTTGAACCACGGGGACAGAAGTAACCAGCAGGACAAATATCACCTTAGCAAAAACGTATACATAGGTAGGTTATTGTTAAGCCATTTCTATAGTTTGTTCTATAGTTCTATAGTTCCCATCACATTGAGTTATCCATGTCCTGCTAAGAATATTCCCAACGTAAGGTCGAACAAAGGTTTTGATCAACTATGTACTTTCTCAGCTCAATTTGTTTGCACGATGCTGAGCGACTTTGACCATTTTTTCGCAACACAGGAAATACACTCTTCCGACTTGACCGCCATCTTGACAAAGAGATGAGGCTATTCATAGAGAATTCCAAATAAGGTATTGCAGAAACGCATCCGCCGGTTTCGACTGGTTCTCCTGGGCCCGGGTCTCCATGTCAAAATGGCGGTCAAGTGGGAATGGTGTATTTATCTTGATAATCGTAAAATATATTCTTTTAACCGTCTCTATTACAAAAATGCGTACAAATCAACGAGGCAAAAAATCCACGCTACTGACCTAATCCACTGCGTGACAGTGTTTTCCTATTTCAGACCATGTGTCATTCGCTAGAGAATGCATATTCATACATCTCCTCATGCACAACCGTTGGACAGAGAAATGATTCTCTAGGGTATGACACGTGGTCTGAAATGGGAAAACATTGTCACGCAACGGATTAGGTCTATTGAGATTGTTTTACCTGTGGTCTTGTTCCAGGCTGGGCAAACGCATTCAAAATTCCTGTAACAGGTATCAGCAGGACTGGTAGCATTGTCGTAGTTAGCGCTGCCGATATCTCCAGGTTTTCTTGACCAGGAACCGCCAGAACAGTAAAATCCTTCAGCGCATTCACCATTTGGCTCTACTCGTGCGTACCCCTCGCAGTACCAGCCAGCTGGGCATGACACGCAGGCAGCTTCTGAGGACTGTTGTGTCAGGTTATTGTATGTACCAGGATTACAAGGGTACTGGTTAGGATATGAAGTGCCTTCCAGGCAATAATGGCCGACTGGGCAAGAAGCTGCGTTCTCTGTAGTTCCATTGCAGTAGAATCCTGAAACAAAATCATTCATTTAATTATAGCTTTAGGTACTTTTGATGATCACAATCTTCACCATCATCAACTTGATAATTACTACAATTTTTATCTTCATGATGATGATGATGATGGCGACGTTGACGATGACGATGACGATGACGATGACGATGACGATGACGATGACGATCACCACTACCATCATCAATCACTGTCGCAATCACCACTATCCTTATTGCCATTATTAGCTTAACCAATAATCACCAGCATCATCTTCATCGTCATCAACATCATAACTCCATCAATTAGGAACGACAAGAACAACATCAGACCGGAAACCATGGTCCATGCTGCTGAATGGGCCATCTGCTAAAGGTAGACCCGTGCGAAAATTTGAATAAATCGCAGTTTCTTGAAAGGATTAAGTAATGTTTACAACATTAAAAGAAAAAATAGTTTCTCTATTTTTCAGCTTTCAGAAAATTTGTACTTATTAGGGTTTCGATGAAAAGGTATGGTCCTATATGGAGTTGAATGCACACCGGTCGCTAAGGGTACCCTGATACCTTAAAAAAAGTTTACCTTTTACTAAACAAGATAATATATACATGTTATTTCATAACAAGTCGTTATAAGTTACCAAACGCTAATTGTAACTCACCTTTCATACATCTTTCACAGGCTTCCATCTGGGGCCTTCGAGCAAAGGAGCCACTTTTGCAAGGTGATGGCACAGCAGTTCCTTCTGGGCACTCATGTCCAACGGGACAGATGCCACCAATACCCGTGTTTGCACCACTTGGGTCACTTACATTAACACCAGATGTACAGTAATGTCCTACCAACAAAAACAAGTTTTAGATAAAGTTCGCACAGATAGCAACTTAAGCAACCAGGATTTTATTCCTGGATTCGGTGTGAATGAAAAAGATATTCGAGATATTTTTATGCAAGTTCTTCCGTTTTCACCTTTAAATTTGCACTTGAAATTAATTAAATGAAGACCTAGATATGCTACACTGCCTGCTGTATTCCCATTACCAGTTTCAGGTGCCAAAAACTCCCTACCTTTTTCGCATTTTCCAGTGACTGAAGACTTTCCTGGTACTTGACAATAGTCTCCTCCAGTACACGGTGTACAGTAGCTTTTATCTTTTAGGCCAGTCTGATTACCAAATGTCCCGACCGGACAAGGTACGGTGTCGTATCCAGTACCCTCAAGACAATAAAAACCGATGGGGCATGGGTCAGGAAGTACACCTCGGATACACTGAAAGCCTGCTGGGCAAATATAGCACTTGTGGCCGCCTGAAAGATTGATAACAACACTTTGAATAGAATTTCTTTGAAATAATGACACACTGATTATTTCTGTACATCTATCATGTTAAATTAGTGCCAGAATGAAGCTTTATTTGAAGAGCAAAGCGATGGGTTTCCAATTCTTAGGAGATTGAAATGATTTAGTTTTGCCCAACCCAAAAGTGGGTTGCATTCCAACGTGCTTTAAAGGGCCTATAGAGGCTTTGCACCATCACGTGATGGCAGCCATGACAGGGAGCAGTAACAATGGAATCTGGATTCAAATCATTTCCATGAGAAAGAGTGTAGTTTTCCCAGAGGGAAAAGATCCTTTGTTCCTGATGGTGCAATCACGTGATGATGCAAAGCCCCTACAGGCCTTAATAGCTTTGTACACAAATTGGACATTTAAGACGACATGTCATTTCCCCTAAGACTAGAGGCAGAGCATGCTCCGAAATGTGTATAACGAACAGCAAAGATAATAAGGGTTATCATTTTTTGGTCTAGTGAAAGATGACAACATAAAAACACATTTTGTCAAGCCCTTTCCTCGTGTAATATGGTACTTGCCAAACGTTTTTACATAAATACAGCGGGTCAACTTCACCTGTGTGATTCATGAAAGTTCCATTTTCGCATGGAGCTGGTTTTTTGGATCCCACCTCACAGTAGTGCCCTATGGGACATTCGTTTCCAGTTACACCATCTGTAGGATTTCTTCTTCGGGCACCTGACGT
This sequence comes from Radianthus crispa, assembly GCA_015164035.2. Classification (NCBI taxonomy): domain Eukaryota; kingdom Metazoa; phylum Cnidaria; class Anthozoa; order Actiniaria; family Stichodactylidae; genus Radianthus; species Radianthus crispa. Next base: position 15,276 of record JAABNW020073893.1, read on the forward strand.
GCAGTAGTAACCTTGGTCACAGTCGTTGGTCACGGCTATCTGTCCTGTGGTCTCACAGTACTTCCCAGGATCACAATCTACGCAATCTTCCTTCCTCTCTTTACCTCGATAAGGATTGTATGAGCCTTTATCGCATGGGACAGGGATGGGGGTGCCCTCAGGGCAGTAGCTGCCATTTGGACAGTCAGTTCCGTATGGTTTATTGATTGGTGAAGGTTCTTTGGAACCACTGATGCACCAGTAACCCTTGGAACATTTCTCAGTTGGGAGGACTGTAGGGGATGGACACCAATATCCAGCACTGCAAGGGAGGCATTCCGTGTCACTTTTTAGTCCTGTGCGATTGCCAAACGTGCCTGAAAATGAAAAGTCACCGTTCACATGAAGTTCGTCCTTATGCATTTGAGTGATATCTTTATCACATTCATGTGTTTGCAACCGAGATAAGAGCATTACCTGCTGGACATGCAGTTCCTTCAGAAGATCCTTTAATGCAATAGTGTCCGAGAGGGCAAGCATCTCCGGTTGTACCGTCAGTTGGAGTAGGCAAGGAGGCATTAAGGCGACAGAAGAAACCTTTGAAAAAAGACACAAACAGCAAATTGATTAACACGTAGTTCGTTGGTGAGTTGATATCGTTAGTAGTAATGCGAAAGTGAACTTGAAAAACGGGTAATCAAGCAAGGAAAGGTAAACAAGACAGAATTATACAAAACACGAGAAAGCCAAATTACGACAACGATAATAACTTCTGAAAATAAAGATAATACGAACCTTCGTTACACAGATCTGATGGTTCTACAAGTCCTGCTGCGCCACAGAAATACCTAGGAGGACAAGGTTGACACTGCCCAACTCTCTCTAAACCTGTCTCATTACTAAAAGTACCAGTTGGGCACGGGTGCTCTTGTTCCGTAGCCGTTTGCCAAGGACAGTAATTGCCAGCTGAACATTCGATTGGATTAATTACGCCAGTAGATAGAGATGTTGGATCACAGTAGGAACCAGGAATGCAAGCCTTACATGTCCATTTTCCTTCTTCGTCTTGATAGAACCCTGGTTTGCACTTAACTGGTAGTGGACTACCGGTTGGGCATTCATGTCCCTTGGGACACAATTCTGTCGCGTTGTTGATAGACCCACTGGGGCAATAATAGCCTTGTAGGCACTGGAACACAACATATGTTGCACCGGGTGAAGGGCAATAGTATCCTGCAGTACAGTTTTGACAATTCTCTCTCTTTTGGTTCCCGGTGTTGGGAGAAAATGTGCCAGCAGGACAAGGTTCTTCGATGGGAGTGCCTTTTATGCAGTAATGTCCTGCTGAACAGTTGGCGGGGTTTGGTGTAGAATCACCACCTTTGCAGTAAAAACCAGCATGACAGTCTCCCTCTGGTAAAGGAAGCTCTTCTCGGGGACAGTACTTCCCTGCATCACACGGACGTGGTTCGGAAGACCCATTGGGACAATAATGACCTATTGGGCAAATTCCACCGGTATAATTGACGGAATAGATGGGACAACTGAAGAGATTCGAGTTGTTGTAGACATCGCTAGTGTGAGGTAAAGGACGAGGGGAATACGCTGCTCTCTTACAGTACCATCCAGCGTCACATTCACCATTTGGATACTCGCGTCCATACCCTTGGCAATATTTCCCCGGTGGGCAGGGTGTACAGTCTTCTGGCCTAGTTGCTCTTGTCTTGTTATTGAATGTCCCAGGTGGACATTTAAATGGTGTGGTTGTACGTTCTGGACAAAAATGACCAGTGGGGCAGACATCTCCGTATGACTGAGACACAGGATTTGGAAGAATAGCTCGACCGTTGCAGAAGTATCCAGCATCACAGGACCCATTTGGTGCTGACAAACCATATAATGCACAATACTGACCTCCATAGCAATCAACACATTCTGAGATGTTCGTCAATCTGTAACGTGGCCCAAATGTTCCAGGAGGACAAGGTTCAGGATTATACGATCCTGACAAGCAGTAGAACCCGGGCATACATGGTCCTCCTGACAGTGTGTTGTTCGGATTTGGTACACTTGCTCGTTCAACGCAATAGTACCCTTCGTGGCATTTACCAGTGGGAGAGAACTTCATTCCTGCAGTTGCACAGTAGTGACCTCGAGTGCATGGTGTACACTCCCTTTCTGAAGCAAGCTTAGTTCTGTTGCCAAATGTTCCAACAGGACATGGATACTGATTGGCTGACTGAGTTCCATTAGGACAGTAATATCCAGCAGGGCAGTCGCTGGGAGCAATTACGCCGTGTGATGAACTGTTAGCACCACTAGATGAGTTAATTCGTGCCTCATTGGGGTCACAATAGCTTCCTTCAGGACACTTTATACATTCACGTTGCCGTTTGTATGGCTGATATTCACCAGCCAAACAAGGATTTTGCTGACCGCTCCCCTCCGGACAATAGTGCCCTGACTGACATTCCTTATCCGGGGGACTTATTTCTGTTTGGCCAGCAGGACAATAAAACCCCTCAGTACAGTTTCCTTTAGGAGAATGCAGTCCAAATTGAGGGCAGTACATTCCAGGAAAACAGGCCATGCAATTGTTCTTAAACTGGTTGTATTCTTTATCTGCATAGGTTCCTGGTTCGCAAGGTAATGGATACGGACTTCCAGTTGGGCAGTAGTGTCCTTTAGGGCAACGATCCCCGTTTGATTGATTCACAGGATGCGAGTACACCGTGCTTCCATTACAGTAGTAACCCGCCGTACATAACCCTGCCTCCTTAGCAAGATAATCTTTGTCGCAGTAGTATCCAGGTGTACATGGCCGTGGTGCATCAGCACCCTCAGGGCAGTACGTCCCCTTCTTACAGTAACCACCTATACTCCCAATCAAAGGACAAACGGCCGTGCCATTGGCTATGTCATCGGTATTCAACGGTTCCTTTTCCCAAGAACCCCCACTGCAGTACCACCCACTAGAGCAACTTCCAGCCGGTCGTGGCATAGCATTCACTGGACAGAACTTCCCTGGGGGACACATCTTGCAGTCTTCTATCTTGTTACCCATTGTGTAATTCTTGTAGGTTCCTTTGGGGCACGGTTTGGGACTGGCGGAACCATTGGGACAATAATATCCTTCATAACATTCAGTGTAAGTGGAGGAGGCGTTAGGGCAGAAGTGTCCTTCGGGGCAATCATAACAGTGACTTTGCTTCCACAGTGAGTTATACTGTCCACCTGGACAAGCTTGAGGGGACGGTGTACCAAGAGGACAAAAGTGTCCGGGAGGGCACGGACCTCCAGTGGCCGTTACATTGTTAGGGTTACGAAGTGTAGCTTTTTTCGCACAATAAAAACCAGGGTCACACTCTCCACTCGGCCACTCCAAACCTGGCTTGTCACAATACCACCCACCTGGGCAAGCCCGGCAGTCAGTACCCTTGGATCGGCCAGTTTGATTGTTATAATATCCTTCAGGGCATGGTATTGGAGATAGTGGATTACCACCTGGGCAATAATGACCGTTCGGACAAATGGCAGCATCACCTCTATGCCCACCCATAGGGGCTCTTGAATCCGATCCATTTCGACAAAAGAAGCCATCATCACACGTTCCTGCCGGGGAAGTGGCGTTGATACTGTCACAGAAGTAACCAGGGTCACATGGACGACATTGACTTTCCTGAGAGATGTATTGGACTGGACTGTAAGTTCCGCGAGGACAAGGAGTCCAGTCATAACCAGTTCCAGCCGGACAATACCAACCTATCATAGGTACATTTGATCAAATCATAATGACATAGGGAATATAGAACGCGCGCGTACGTTTCTACTATGATATAAAAGAACAAGAAACAACAAAGATCAAGACAGATAGACGTTTCGACGTCTCGCTGGACGTCAGTCTCAATATGGAAAATTTATTTCAGGAAAACTGAATATATAATTACATGATGCGTCTTGTTTGCACTATGTTCTTCAAAATGTTTCCCGACAGTTGAAAATCTGTGTTCCTCTATGCGCTGGTGGAGATATCGGTTTGTATAACCGACATAGTCTTTATCGCAAAGACCACATTGAAAATAATAAACCACACAGTGCTGGCTGAC
>JAABNW020074004.1:0-34844 GCA_015164035.2 Radianthus crispa
GGAGAAGGAGAAGGAGAAGGAGAAGGAGAAGGAGAAGGAGAAGGAGAAGGAGAAGGAGAAGGAGAAGGAGAGGGAGAAGAAGAAGGAGAATGAGGACTAGAGGGAGAAGAAGAAGGAGAGGGAGAGGGAGAAGAAGAAGGAGAGGGAGAAGAAGAAGGAGAGGGAAAAGGGAGACTGAGGGAGGAGAAGGAGAAGAAGAAGAAGGATCGAGAAGGAGAAGACGTCTTGAAAATTAAAAACGTTTAGAAACATGGATTAAGGTTTCGAGTTCTCGCGAGTTTCATTCCTAATTTTCTAAACCCACCTCATTTCATATCATTTCATTCTACTCTCCATTCATTATCGATGAACGTAATATTGTTAATATGAAGAAACCGCATGATGTTTTTCAGTGGTTAGGAACAGAACTCCCACATAGATATCTTGTCCTCTGGGTTTCAGTTTCGTCATCTCGGCTTTGTACTCAGATTTTACGACAGATGTTTAAGCCACATTGGCCTTGAGCAAAGGTGAAAATAACAGGAACTGAAAAATGGATGAATGGAAAAATGATATGGGATGAATGATGTTATTAGTCAATCGAAATTGAGAAAAAAAACCTGCAAGGAAAATGTGGTATGGTAGGGAGGCTTCACCATTGTACTTAGTGAGAACACAAACGACCGAGCGAACGCGATCAAAGAATTTTAATTACTTGTCAGGATGTAGGGAATAAAAACAATAGAAAGAATTGGGAAATTGAACAAATGAATAGATCGAAATGACTTAAACGAAGAATGAAAATGAAAGAACTCAACAAGGGATAAAAGGTTACAAGAGAGTAGGAGGAAACTTGAAATGTGCGCCGAATCACTGAAAATGAATGGATGAACAAATGAGAAGGAGCAGATGGATTTAAGGCCGCGCAGTATAGCAAACATATGAATGGACACAAAATAAAAGAAAAAGAGATAGTGGAGTCAGGATTAGGAAGCCATTCCAGAATATAACACGTCAAGCTGTTTGAAGATGTGCTGACCGTAGGAATCAACTCCTAATCATCGTTCTTTTATTACACTTGCTTCTTTCCTTGGAACAGTCGTCAGCTGGATAGCAGAGTATCCAGTCACTACTGTCCTTTCCTTTCAAATTCAAAGCCCCCAGGAGCAACTATAAATAAATCATACAACTAATTGAGAGCATTAAGAATTTCTTGGGGATCAATTCCTAAAACCCTCCAAGGCAGAGCCTAATGTACTGGCTAATGCCAAAAAGCTTTCCTCTTTGTAGAATTTGAGACTGCGTCATCTATGGACTGATCATCATGCCAACTCCTTTGTTTTTATTATCATCATTATTATTATTATTATTATTATTATTATTATTATTATTATTGATATTTTTGACATTGGTTAAGTAATCTTCCCCCTAGCTCCCACAAGAAGAAAGAAAACAAAAGAAAACAGGCAAAAGGAAGAAATAAGGAAAAAAAAAAGGAAAAAGATAAAATGCCTCGTTGCGTGAATTATTATTTTAGATAATTAAAATTTAATTTGATTTTGAACTATTTTCTTTATAAAGAGGTATTTAAAAACAGATACCCTAGGAAAATATTTGAAGATGTTGAACGGCTTTGAGAAAGTCGTAGTAGTTTCTTGAATATTGACTGGGCGGGATTAGCTTTTTTTAGGGTCCATTTGTGAGCTCCCTTGCATGGCTACAGCACGCAAAGTGTACAGTTGATCAATCGTTGAATATTATCCCTTTGCTTAAGTTGTTCTTTAATTTTTGCAATTGTAAATATTCTTCTTTTCTTCAAATTTCTCTTTTTGATTCCAGATGTTGTGGATCAAGAATAGGAAGAACGATATTCGCGGTGGCCCTGCTTCGTTGCGCGCCTGAAGCTGTCTTGTATTTCATTAACCATTCGAGCTGAAAGCCATCGAAAAGTATTTACCCGCGGTCTCTGTCTCTGCTTTCAACGTCCTTGTGCGGTTTTCCGATTTGTTTATTAAACAATAGACAGAACTGTGTCAAAACTGAAAGATTATTTCAAAAATAGCGTTTACACGGCACTATTTACAATCCACAGTATTATTAAAATCCTCTTGGAGCCCGCTTTGGCATGGTTTTCAACTGAAAAGGAATTTGACCAAAACAATCAGTAGGTTTGAGCTATTCGTCTATTATGATCTAGACAGCGAGAGCTCTGAACGGCACATGTGAAAGCGAAATGTAATTTATTCTGCAATTAAGCAAACATTCTTTGGGGTCTCATAGGTAAATGGACTCTGCAATGCGGCTCACTCTTGTAGAGAAGTCAAAAAAAAAAAAAAAGAGGAACCAGTGAGAGACAAAGCTGCCGAAAACTAAGATGGCTGCCAGTTCTCGTTCCTTTGTTATTCCGGATTGTGAAGAAGTCAAAGTACAACACAGTTTCCAAATGGAATGAAAAGGCGAAAAGAAAAGGAAAAGAAACAAAACTAGAAACAACTGACGACTTGTCCACAAAACTACCAGATACAAATATTCCGTCTATAAAAATTAAGGAATTTGTCAAAAATCAAGTGATTATTTTCCAGCAAAATATTCATGGAAAATGACAATAATTAAGTGCATCTGATAGACGAGATCATAGGAACCAGTACTGTCTACAATTAAGAAGGCCCCGGAAAGTCGGGAGCTAGGATCGAATTCCTAAAATGTTTAGATATTTTCCACATCTCAATAAAAATTCATAGTTCTGCAGTGAAAGTTGTTTACAAGCGATACATCGCATTATAGCTCTAAAGATGTCGGAAATGATAAGAATTAAGGTCTGGAAAACAATTGACATCATATCATGATATCCATTTGCCCTTTTTGATGCCCTTGAACTTTTTGATGTCCATTATTTGTGGGGTCTTGCTTCTTGGCGAGCGACACGTGTGGTCAAAGAACGTTTTACATGTATAAGTGAGCAGACATTTGAAAGGATCAAACGTGTGACCAAGTAACTCTTTGGCAATGCTCTGGAACATTCAAAATTTAACATGTTGTCATGTTGCTTCCTTTTTTCCCCTCTTTTGTGCTTTAAAAACTCAAGTAGTTTGCTCACTTGAGTCCATTCAAAACTTCATTTTGAACTAAGTTTTGGACAATCATTTTGTATATATGTTTTTACTTATTTAAGCATTTTTTCCCTCAGTGTTGAAATTACATTAGAATCAGACAAATGAAAATAAATAAAACAATTACTCTCTTTAATGAATCAGGTTTGGATTAAACCGATTTCTAAACTTGTGGTGTTAGTAATGGCACCAAAGCTCACCCCTTTTCTAAGGATTTTAATAGAAATTAGCGCCAAAAACGTAAATCTGAATATATAACATCGTCAACAGAGATGGCCGATTGCCAGACCCCCGAGTTTGTGGGTGGGATTTGTACCATGTTTTCAAAATATCAACTTATATCTATTTCGGAACCAATAAAAGACGAGCTCGAATCTTAATTCCATGTTATTTTCTTCCTTGACAAAGCTTCAATGACGGGCGCCAAGTAGACTGAATATAATAAAAATATAATTAACAACTGTAAACCAGGTTTTTTCCTTTGAAGAAGAGCAAAACACCGTGGAAGATCAGAGGCTTTTATGTCGTATTATTGTAATACTTTTCTGAGCTTATCCCTTGCGAGTCTTCGACTTCAAAAGATTTCTGCTGTCAGCCTTTAAAACCAACTAAATATCGCATCTTTGGCTAGATTACACCAGATTAATTTTCGGAGGAAAGTGTTGTTATTGAGAAGAGAGTAAGACAGCTTTTTAGTCTATTAGCGTAGCATGTACGTAGTTTTAAGGTTTCTACGCACGAGCAAAACAATAGGCGAACAGGAGGAACTATATCGTGGGATATTTCTAGATTCTTCTTTCAAATTCGATCTCGTTGCTTCACATCACGGGTAATTTGAAGCAAATTTACTTTAAAATGCTAAGATTTGGGCCAGACACGGAAAAGAATCATGGCCTAAGTGTCCGACAAAAATAGTTGATTATGAGGGCATGCACGACATTTCGTAAAATCTTTACGCTTAAAACTGAACTGAAAATTCTATAAGATTTCGTGTGTAATTGAGGAGGTTGAAGGAACGAGAGAAAAGAACCATGGTCCAGACAGGTTCCGCGACTAGCCCTGCTCAAGGACATTTCCTTTCCGGCCTATTTCGTCTCAGAGAAATGAAATTATCGCAAATGAAAAGAAAACTCTGGCCGGGAATACCACAGGAGTTGTAAATTAGATATTGTGTCAGTATTCTAAGTCATGGACAAAAAAAGAAACGACTAAGAACCGAAAAAGAAAAGCTTGGAGCCACAGGAACCCCAAAACAGAAAAGAGACGATGCATTCCCAGCACTCACTACACCGTCATGATGCCGAAAATATCTGCTACTGTGATACCAAGTATTGCAAGTAGTGCTATAAAGGTTTTTTTCATTTCCACGGAAATACATTTCTACAATATTCAATAAATGCGTGCATGCCTTCCGAGCCACGTTGTCCTGTCAGCGATCTGTATCAGAGTGAATTCAATGTTGTTCCGTCGCCGAGTCTTCGAAGTTTCTATACAAGCAAAAGATAAATTCAATTATTTTCGCTACTTCATCATGTCAAATGCATACCTATTTATTGCCAGGAGCATTCCTCATGATAGTCACAAACCGTTTAATGTCATATTTCGAAGAGAAGACAGCGCAGTCTTTTACGAATCTTTCAGAGCTGTTTTGTGCTAAACAAAACCTTGGACTTCAAACGCTGGACTGCCGCCAACTGTAGATCAGATCGTTCAATCTGCAAACTTTGAGCATACAACAGCACTGAAAGACTCACAAAAGAACATTGCCTTACCCTTGAAATATCACTACACTGTTCGTGACCCTCGCGAACCCTCCCACTAAAATCGCCACGAATCGAGAATTTTCATGGCATACGTAACACAGGGATCCCAAGTGAAAATTACTGTCTATACCGAGTAGGCTACGATATGTTGTGCTGCGAAAACCACCATTAGCTCAAGAAAAACATGCATGTTTGCATGGGCCAACCACATGTCCCAACACCTTTCAATCTTTCAGGCCAATATTCGTTTGTCTGTTTGTCCACCTGTCTGTCTGTCCACTTGTCTGTCTGTCCACCTGTCTGTCTGTCCACCTGTCTGTCTGTCCACCTGTCTGTCTGTCCACCTGTCTTTCTGTCCACCTGTCTGTCTATCTGTCTGTCTGTCTGTCCACCTGTCTGTCTGTCCAACGGTCTTCCAGCAGTGTGTCAGCTGTCTGTAATATTATCGCGAAATCATCATAAACAAGGGTAATTTCAAACAACATCTCTTTCTTCTGTTCTTCTTTTTCTAGGTCGTTTGTCGTCAACCAAACTAACCAATCACAATCAACCAATCTCGGAAAGCCGATCACTATGGTAACCATGAACCACTGGCTGCATCTTAGTGTCAGGATCCGCAGTACCCTCGCATCGTACTCACTTTTGGGAAAACCTAGTAACTTTACTGGAATAATAAATAAAAGGACTGGGTTTGATCTCGTTTATGTTGGTGGGATGCCTGTGGTGTGGACTCGGAATGTGAAGAAACATTTTCAAAATTTCACGGGATACATAAAGGATTTGATTGTCGTGTGTAAAACCAATGCATCTGAATCTTTCACATTGAAGAGCGTCTCTTTTCGCTGCTCTCAGGGGACATGTAATGTGCAGACGTCATCAGCAAGAGAAAGAAAAGGCCGTTTAAGTGCTAGTCGTCCTTCCAAACCTTCTCTTTCACCTTCAAGAAAACCTCCACTTACGCCGCAAACCACGAATCTTGTGTTAAAGAAACCTCAGATAACCCTCACAGTGAACACTTCCCAAAGGTCGGGTTTTTTAAATGATTCGTTAGACGTTAATAAAATAAACTCTAACATATCGCCTCCCCAAGACACAGTCAGGCTTTCTGGAATAGCCAAAATCTACAAAGTAACTGTTATCTTGATCATCTTTCTGTTCGCGGCTGTTTCGTTGTATGTGTTGGGGATGATACTCAAGAACAAGATTCAAGAATACCGTGCGAAACTCCGTGAAGAACGGCAGATCAATATGATGGGTAGTAACGAGAGTCTTGATGGGGGTGGGGCTGAAGACGAGAATTCGTTCAATTCGAATCGTCGGTCTAATTTGTGTGACATAGAATTAGGAACTAACATCAATGAGCAGCAAACAAGCAGATTTTGGCGGGAACGAGGGAAGAGGTTGCTGATGTCACGCGGTAACCATCTGCGCATGTCAGCATCGACCCAATCACTGAACTCAAATCTGAATGACATGGAAGGTGACGAAGTGAAGTATCGGTGGGAAGAAGGGAAGAAAGAGAACCAAATGCGCATATCAGCGTCGACATACTCGCTGAGTTCTCGGCGTAGCAGTGCTCCTGTTTGTCAAAGCAGCTTATTCGTAACGCCTCGTTTGCCGACTAGGACAAGCGAGGGAACATCCTCTAGAAATATTCCCTGTGTTGTTCTAACTAGCGCACAAGACGCCAAGGTGTCAATTAAGCGAGATAATCCACTGAAAAACATCCAGGGAAGAGCTACTAACACTTTGACCAACATCAATGGAAAAATGCCGGACAAGGAAATAAGGCAACAACGGAACAAACTGGAAGGACTTAGAAGAGAAGCAAAGTACAAGAGCTGCAAAAGTCCTGACAAAAATCAAGGGTTTGCTTTGAGAGCAAAAGAAAACACGCCAGGAAAAATGTCGTACAAATGGGCTTACATCTGCCCTGATTCGGAAACTGAGTGCAGCGAGAACGAAAGAATGAAGCAACCATGTAAAACAAACAGACGGTGGGACACAGCTTTCAGGCCGTTTCCTCTACGTATTCTAGAGACTAATGAATCAGAAGAAAACGAAAAACCTTACAAAAACAAGAAAAAGAGCGTCAATGACTACCAGACCTTCAGATTCAGAAGCAGTGATAATATTTGTCGGGCTGCCAAGACCATGAAAATTTCTTATGATCCTTGCTTGAGTCAAGGCGAACGGCTGGTGTGTTTTGGGGTTCAGTCAGCTTCTTCTGATCCTAGTGTGGTTTCGTCATCGCGAGCCAATCTGATGCGCCATTGCGCAATACAGCAGCGACTTCAAAGCAGTTTTCATGATACTGCTTCTGTTGGCTCTGAATGGGACTCCAAACTGCAGTTAGATGCTTTCCTGGGCAGTATTCCATACGAGAAGCGCAACCCTAAATACCAGATCAAAAAAGGCTGCAGCAATCATCTACAAGTAAAAGATGGCCACCAAAGGAGAAAAAATGGAGTCGAGGGTTTTTCTAACCCGAATAAAAGACCAGATGGTAGAGCTCAGCAAATATTGACAGACAGCAAAGAAGCGCGCGTGCAGAACATCCCGCCTCCTCCACCTCTCCCGCCGCTGCCACCATCACCCATACATCTGCAGCAGAAAAAGCCAAAACAACTGCAGTTAAACCAGTTATCGTCTTTTATCATCCCAAACGAAATGCAAATCACCCAAGAAAAGAATGATGTCATTGGTCAAAGAGGTTATTACCTCTTGCGGCAGTCCAAGGTTGATTTGCCCAATCCACGTCGTCATTCAAGTTGCAGCTTCACAAGAAAAAATGATGACAAGGATTCGTGTCCGCCAATCACAATGATCAACGCGTCTTCATGTGATTCGCTCCCCTGCTGGGTCGTCACGCCGGCGTCGTCGAAAAACAGCAAAGAATCTTTCAATTACAACGCATGCGCACAACATAATAACGATTCTTCTCCTCAAAAAGCAAATAAAAGGAAAACCCAAAGATGTGAAATACCAGTGATGGGAAAGTCATGTGATGTTGTTGTTGCTAGTAGCAACGGTCTGTACAGTAGTGCACAACAGGTTAAGCCCTCTACTCAAGAAAAAGCGAAAGAACCAAACAACCAAACTCCAAAGAAATTTCTGTCACAAAGGTCACGTGACGTTACTGTTGCCGGTAGCAACGGGCTCAAGAATCCATGGATTTTAAGACCAAATATGTTGTCAAAGAACGAACAAGGAGAGCAAGGAAAAGTTCTCTACACAAAACAACCAGCGAATCGCTGTCTTCCACGCCATGGAGTCAGACCAAACAAGTCCCCCTCTTGTCTTTTAGTTCCGGCCGATGATAACGATGGTGGTGATGGAGAAAAGAAAGTCTGGAGGCGCAGCTCTTGGACAAGTGGCAATCGTCCGAGCGACGCCACGAGATCCACATATTCGAGCGAGTTTGAGCTTGCTTTAAAGGGGACAGTACCTGTGAAGAGGCCACCCAGGAGCACCAATATGCTTCTTAAAGTCCCTGCTGGCTCAAGAACAAGGCCACAAAGCGAATCCATGTTTTAGATTCATTAGTAATACCCTTAAACCTTCATAGACGACTAACGGGCCATTTCATTGATCCTATGAACAATTAAAGTGCATGCTGGTCTAGCCTCGGTGCAAACAACACCATATAAGATATGATTAATTACAGAGAACAATGTTCGCTATTTCAAGAGAAAAGTTTGTTCAAGCATGTTTTATAGTTTTGGCAAATAAAAGGCATGTGAATAATCCGTGGCAATTTGCGACATTTCATTTTTCTTATTTTTTAAAAGTCCAGCTATATTGATATTTGTACAGCTTTTTACCCAATAGGCGATTTGTATTATTTCGTCATATACTACAACTACCAGAATCCTTTGCACTCTTTCTTTTGTTCAGTTCATTAGCAACAATTGTCTTGCTATTCTCGTGGGATTTGGCAAATTTGAATGAGAAAGAAAATACGCAAAGCATTCTGGTAGTTGTAGTATAATGACGCTATCATGCAAATCGCCTATTGCCTATATACTTATTTACCTATTTATATCTCACTATATACGTATCTACCAAATTACCTATTTACCGAATTACGTATTTTTAGCTAGGCTGGCCAAGATGGCTTTCCAAATGGCGGCCGAAAATTGAAATCGAGCTATGAAAGAAATGGGACAACTTAAGGGAGCAATTTTTAATTTCCCTTGAAAGTCGGGGGGGGGGGGGGGGGTCATGCAATTTTCAGCAAATGTATATGAGGGTGGGTCATGCAAAATTGGTCTTCCAATAGACCCTTTTGCAAATTGGCGGAGACGAATTGAAGTCGCATTTGCAAGAATCCAACTTCATGGAAAACCAATACCAGCACGAAAAAGAGCACCTCGAATTTAGAAATTTTGGAAAGTTTCAAGGTGATAGATGGTATATCGGCGGAGAAATATTTTGTTGAAAATCGCCAAAATAACAGAGAAATGTTTATTTGGGGATATACACCATGCATGTTTTATGGAAACTTCTAATAATAGAAAATAAATATTAATTGAGTGAAATATAGTGTGAGTCATATATGCAGTCATAGGAAGAATGTACACTATGACTTATCGATTTATTACGACACAAATTAGCATAAAAAAGATTACTGTTTCGAACCCAGGACCTTGTAAAGCACACGTGATAACCACTACACTACGGAAACCACACGACACACAATTTGCTTTTGATTGGTTAGTGGCTCCCTCTTTCTTATACACGTTAATAAGCAAAAAAAAAATTACTGTTTCAGCTGGGGATCGAACCCAGGACCTTTTGCGTGTAAAGCACACGTGATAACCACTACTTTAATCAGGAGGACTTTTGAGAAACATTGTAAAGGCAACGAAATAAATTTGCAACGTTTTGTTGTCATCACCACAACATTATCAAGTAATTTATTGATGTGGATCTTGCATACAGATTTATATTGGAAAAATTCACAATAGGTATTGTATTTAAGACAACAGTTTAGCTCGAATCGAGTCTATTGGACGTTCAGAGCAGGCCTGATCTTCCGAATGAATAACATTTCATATATTAGGCATTCTGTTTATTCTTGCACTTTTTCAGAACAGTAAAATCGTTCTGAATGTCTTTAGTGATATTGGAGTCAACGTTATTCGCTAAGACATGAGTGTTGAGATGCTTATAAATAGAGGAAGATTTCTGCGAGTGTTCGCTGATCATATGATGAAGGTGTTGTTTCGTGTACCCAACATATTCTTGCATCACAAAGGCTACATTTGTATTTGTACACAAGGCAAGTAAAACCAAGAATACCTTGCTAATCAGCTGATTGATTCTTACGCAAACTCTCTTGAATTCATAGAAAACGTGCTGATATGCACGCAAGCGCAGACGTTTTATGACGCTATAATCATGAAAAAAAGGGCTATTGCACTGTTAGTCCATCCCCGGATCCTTTTTAGCCTGCTCCATTGAACGGCTTGTCGCGGGGCAAAAAGGGTCCAGAAGAACTTGATCAGCAGCCTCAACCATGAAGGCACGCTAGTACGTACGGACAGAAATGGCGTCAGCATTAAGCCACGAAAAATCAACTCGATGGGTTACTATTTTTTTCTAAAGTATGGTGCTCCGCTATAAAACTAGGTGAACTAGGTGGTCGAAGTTTGCATAATCGCCTTGGTCAAGCTCCCGGTAACTTCTGAAGGTTTTTGTCTTTCTTGGCATTTGAAGTGCAGCATTTTTCTCAAGACTCTTCTCCCCCCCCTGGCCAATAGACCCTTTTCAGTTACGTGACAATGTTTCCCCATTTTAGACCAAGTGTCATTCCCAAGAGTATAATTTCTTTGTTTAACGTATTGTCTAGGGAATGACACGTGGTCTGAAATGGGAAAACATTTTCATGTAACTAAAAGGGTCTATTCGAATTGGAATTCAGTCGCAGGACGGCAGTATGCAATTCCTGAGCTTGCTTTCCTGGGAATATTTTTTCTGTTTCTAGGGATTTTGAGACCGACACTAACAACGGCTGCGAAGGAGACTATACGTGGAGCTTGGCGTACGAAGTGCAGCATTTTTTTCTATATTCCAGCCTTCTCAAAGACTCCTTCTTCGCCTGGCCTATTTGTATCCTGGAACTTTGGTCACTTGTCCTGGGATGATTTCTCCTGTTTCGTTATAGGTCTTTCGAAGACATTCTTCTGTTGGTTCAAGCGATTCGCCACGTGGAGTTTAGCGCACGTCGGCGTGAGGAGTCGTTTCCCTGTACTTGAATCTCAGTCGCAGCTCACCTCATGGTCCTGCATGGGTTCAAACCCCAACTTGGGCAGGATCATATCTGAGTTGAGTTTGTTTGATGTGTTGTTCTCTCCTGTGCCACGAGGGTTTTTCTCCAGGTTCTCCGGTTTTCCTCCCTCCGTAAAAATCAACATGTGAGTCGAGTGTTGTGTGCATAGAATAGATAACGTAGTGGTAGTGAGTGTGAGTGGAAAGTGTCCCCAATTTAGCTTCGAGAGCGCTAGAACTATAATAAAGATATTTGATTATTTTTTGTTTTATAGTAATAAATAAATAAATAAATATCTTTATTATAGTATACTATGCACACAACTCTCAACTCACATGTTGATATTTAATTTGTTCGGTTTTTAGCTCACTTTTCCTGGATTTACTTTTCCTGTTTTCCTGTTAGGAATTTAAGAATGCAGAATTCTCAGTTATCTATTCAGATTGACGAATCTGGCCGCGAGCATTTACAATAGAGCAGATTTCGTATGACTGTGAAAAGTTCAGTGCCGTGAGCGTGTCGTGTGTAACCTAGGATTTTAATTGGCTGGATTTTCTTCTTACGCGATGTGATTGGCCAAGAACGACACTGCAGTACCTTGTCCGTGCCGTGACAGTATCCGTGTGTTTCTTGCATTTGATTCGATGACCGTGAACCGTGATGTTTTCTAGATTTGTAATAATTGGCTAACTCCTTGCCGCGTGACAGTGTTTTTTCGTGCCGTGAACGTTCACAAATGCACTACGCCTTGATACGTAGAAGATGTGAACAAAACTAATCGGATGGGGGTCTAGCACATCTTAGAATTAAACACAAAACAGTTCGGGCATATTACAAATGAAGAGAAACCAAGCGTTGCCCTAACGGCTTTATAAGAAATATTTACAGCACGCCTCCGAAAGATGTTGTTGAGAACTCCTTTTATTTAAGAGCTTTGCCAAAACCCATGGGAGATATCTGGTATTACAAAAAGGCTATATATTTCACGAATCGTTCATTAAGACGAAGTTGTGCAACAAAGCTTTATACGAGACCGGATTGTCAGAGCAAATTATTCAAGAAACTACGGGCCTTCGATCAGTGGAGAGAGTAAGGGCATATACAAATGATGCACATCTTTCTCGATGAAACGTAAAACTAAGTCACATTTTGCAAAGTACTGACGCATGATATCCTTACAACACGGCTACAACTGTAGGTTTGCGAGGTGGATACTCTGATGAGTTCATGGTTCCGGCTTTGCGTAGTTACTGTTGCTAAGTCCCACAAGCTCAACAAATTAGCTTAGCAATTAGCAAAAATCTCTATCTTGAGGGACGTGTGTGGGGGGAGGGAGGGACCAAAACATCCTTAAATCACGGTGGAACTTCGAAAAATTGAAATTAAACCATTATTACGGTCCCTTACCGAGGGTAAACAAAAATCAAGTCTGTGTCAAAGCAGGCTAATCTTAATATCGATCGATATACAAAATAAAACCGCTGCATTTTATTTTAAAAGAAACAAGTAAAGTCAACAATAGCTGCTATTAGTTTCCTGTTTGATGTTATCTTATTCAAATACCTGACAACACTTTGAATTAAAATCCCGAAAAAGACGGAATACAATTTGCCAAGAAGCTGCGTCGGTTTCGGCATAAACTTCATGTTTTCTTTACGCCTCTAGGAAATTACTCATGCATGTAAAACGATTGTTTATGCTTCAAAACTGTAGTACAATGTCACTGAATATTAATGAATTCTAAACTTATTAGTCTAGTACAATGTACATTAAAACAAGACTCTCTTTCGACAATGAAATTGCTGTCGATATAAACACGTAAATTAAACTGACGTCAAATGTTATTGACATACTGCGGTGGTGTTCATAGATACGGAATATTTTCCTCGTCGTAACAGTCTTTATTCGACTTGTTTTCCAAGTCATTTACAATGTTATCGTTTTCGTCAAAGTCAATCAAATTCCCTACTGCAGTATCAACGACACTGCCCTCTTCATCTTTGATCCCATAACTGGTACTCACATCACCGTAATGACAGAACGCGATCATTAACTCTGGGTCTACAAATAGACTTTTAAATTCAATCGACTCCGCGGCTGCAGCGGCTTTTTCATCCTGGTTGTCAAACCAATTCTTGAACTCACATAACTGCTCCATCTTAGCTTTTATCGCCGTTTCCCAGTCATTTTTGTCCTCTATATTTGATTGTTGATTCTCCTCTGACACCAAGCTCTCGCTGTAAGCCAGCAAGTTTTCTATTTCTCCAATTCTCGTCGCCAGGGCCTCTTTTTTATCTTCTAGCTCATGTAAACCAAGAACTGATATTTCAGAAGCTTTCTGTACGAGAAGCGCTTCGTGTGTTCGTATAGAATCGATTAGTTTTTCAGCAACTTCATGGATTTCTCCAATAATGCTCTGATAAGTTTTCGAAGTTTGTAGAACCTTGTCATTTATGTCTTCGTAAGCCTTCTTCATTGGCAGTAAAGCCTCTTTAACAAACTTACTATCCAACGCCATCTTAAAATCCAGTAAATAAACCACTCAGAGTCGATGAAGCGCTGCTAGTCTTTGAGAGGGGTGTAAAACAAACGGAGCTTGAAAGTCGTACACGATATTGGTTACCACAGAATGTGATAAATAATCATCGAGTATGCCTTCTTAAATACTGAGTTTTGACAGCTGGCTTTCCCTAGATGAACCTATTTGTGCATTGACAATATGAATGAACAATTCCAGCCAATGAGGAATGAGCTTGGATATTGTATATGACCCCTGCGTGTTTCCTAATTTCCAGTCCGAAATTTTCGGCGTTTTGGAAGGCAGTTTAATACAGAAAGTCTTAAGTTCTTTTACTCTGCTAGCAATGTTTTTATCCTTCAATGTATTTAAAAGAGGATTGCAGAAAAAGCTTGAAAATCAAACAAAAATAAACGCATTATAAACATTTTTATTTTTTCAAAAAAAAGTGTCCAAATATTTATTACACTTTAAAATTAAAATCACAACAAGAAACAAAGGCTTTCTTTCTTTCTTTCTTTATTTTTTGTTGCCTTTGAAAAATGTTTCAATTCAGTTCTTTTTTCATAAGAACCTGAAAGTGGGAAGTAGAATTTCGTGACTTAAAAAATCAATCGCGATTGGTTAGCCAACCAACCAATGAGATGAAGCGTTATATTGACCCATTCGTACATCTCCAGAACCATCGTCGAGGAGCACTTCGCAGTCTCAGTGAGCGAAAAGACAAATATTTTCTCCAGTTACTACTCTAGCGATCGTCAAAACAAAACACAAGCAGATCCTATAGCTATCTTAGATTCCTATTTGTCCAAGATCAGTTATTTTTAGCAAAATTCTAGCGAGAAATAAGATGGTTTTGCAAAATGTTTTTGCGCCAAGTCGGACTTCGGCGATGCGTGCGGGTTCTAAACAAGTTTGACCGGATTCTGACCAATCAGCTGCCAGTATTACAGCCCCACGTGGTTTTCTCTGAATCATCCAAGATGGCTGACGCCGGCACTGAAGAGAAGCTTAGCAAGAAGTAAGAAAAGAAGCCTTATTTTCTACTCTTTATCCCATCTTTTTTTTACTTTTATGGCGGCGAATAATTAGCTAATCCTTTCGTTTTCGCAGTGAGCTAAAGAGGCGTTTAAAGGCAGAGAAAAAGGCTAAAGAAAAGGAGGCAAAGCAAGCTGCCCAAAATGTAAGGCCCGCCATGTGCTTTGCTTACGATTCTTGGAAGAAAATTTCTGATTTGAGCGAAATATTGATTTATTTTATAAAGGAACAAAATCCAGGGCCTGCAAAACCGAAGAATAAAGAAGACGATGAAGAATCGCTTGATCCAAATGTAAGAGAGTTTAACATTATTGTAAGCTTAAGCTTACGTGCTAATTAAAAACTTTCTTTAAGCTTATCTTGTTCAATATTTTAACTTATTATTTTCAAGAGATTTCTTGGTTTGATTTTCAGAAACTGTTTTCTCGTATTTCTTTTGAAAGAGACTCTTAACTCAAAACCATAATCAAGAACCGGTTCTTTTGTCTTTACAAAAAATTCGGAGATTTTTGAAAATTCCCAGAATCAGTGACATAGTTAATGAGGGGAATCTTGCATCATCTTCTATAGTAACACTTGAACTACCATTAAATTATTAATCTATTTTTATATCAATTTCTCTTATTTAGTATTGATAAAATCACTGGTTTCTAGTAGAATTTATTGGCCAAAGTAGCTTCCACTGATGCTTTAGAGGTTTGACTTTAAGGTTAATATTCCTCAAAAATTAATTTTACAAAATGTCAAAGCTATTTAATGGTTCTAAATTTGATTAAACATCAAAATTTTTACTACAGTCAAGTACAGAAGCGCATGTCGCAATCTTAACTAAAACATGTAATCTTGGGTGAGGAAATCGATGTCAAGGCTGTTTTTCCTGGAAATCAACCAAGCAGGAAATTCTTTTGAAAAATGTCAAAACTGTTGTTTTTTCACTGTCAAATGGCAAAAAAATGTTAATCTTGATTGGCTATCTGCAATTCGTGTTGAGGCATGCATGTATGATGCAACGACATTATTAGGCTGATGAAACCAACTATGGCATGTAAACTAATATTGTTTGAAAACATGTTACAATACTTGGAATTATGGTGCAATCTTAGACAATTATATTTTCTAAATTTTACACTCTTGATTTAGAGTATCATTATATAGAAGCTAACGAAGCTGAAGATGTGTGACGAGAACCATGAAATGGTCTATTCGTCAAGGGTGTGGGTTTTTTTCTGTTGTTTAAATATTTTGGTTTATTTTCATTGGTTTATCTTGGGCAACCTAGCTTTTTCATCTGAACATTTTAAATCACTTACTAATGTCCAAGTTTTAACAGTAATAGTTGCTGGCTTGAAACTGTTGCTGGTTGATTGATGTGATTTACAAGACGAGATTTTTTGCTATCATGGTGTTCATATGTCAGAGTGTGTTAGTCCTTATCTGAAGTAATGTCACACGCAAATTACCAATGATATTGATACAATACAATATTGTATTTACGTTGTGGGAAATAATTCTAATATTGCTACCTGCTATTAGTATACACTATTATAGGCAATAAGAAGATAACCCACACTTGCATTCTTGGTTGAGGGATTACTTGATTTCCAGTAGTGATTTTCTTTTTCATTGTCTTGTAGCAATACTTCAAGATCAGAAGTCAAGCCATCGAGGCCTTGAAGGGCACAGACCAACCGCCCTACCCACACAAGTACCATGTGACAATATCTCTGACAGAGTTTATAGAGAAATATAAGGATGTGGAGCAAGGCACTTGGTTAGATGATGTTGTCAGTGTGTCTGGTAAGTAGATACCTCAATTACCTCTTAAAGATTATAATTTCCAAGAGAATAGGACTGTACAGTATGCTATAGAGTCATTTTCATAGTTTTGTGTTAGTTTCGTGGTCATTGAGTGGGAACTTATCGTGTCATATCATGACTGTACACTGTGGGTATCGTAATCTTGATTAAAACATTTGAAGTTCCTGCCGTAACTGTAACAATCATAATCGTGAAGGTTTCCCACTCATACTCTATAAATGACTATAAATGCTGTAAGTATTCATGCCTTTACTTTTGCATGGGTTTTGGTGAGACTTCTTGGGCTGTTTCATATAAAAAGGGGGTGACAAACATTATTGTGACTGTAAATTTGACTTGCATAGTATGACCATTTTAGGTCGCATCCATGCCAAGCGTGCATCAGGACCCAAGCTGATATTCTATGATTTGAGAGGAGAAGGCACCAAGATCCAAGTCATGGCTGATGCCAGGACTTCTGAACAAGATTTTGAAGCCACACATGGGAAGATACGGCGGGGAGATATCATAGGTGTTGAAGGCAAGCCCGGTAAGATTAGCCTTATCTAATTGTTTTGTAGACCATCATTCCCTTTAGCATTATTACTATGATGTACTGTACCTCACTGGGCAAGTGTTCTACTGCTATTTTGATAGTGATGATGATACACTAATCATTGGGAGGTGAAAGCAACTGCTAGATTAATCACAGCCTCTTTGTGTCTTGTAAAGATGGTTGTTTCATGCTCTAGCAACAGTTCCTGTTGGTTTGAATGGAATTTTACTTATTTTGATACATAACAGGGTTCGTACAGTCTTGAAAAGTCCTTGATTTTTGAACTAGGTCCTCTGGGTATATAAATTATTCTATACGCCTCTGGGTACTATTGCGCAACTTGGTCTGTTTGTCGACTAGGAAAAAACGAACAAAAAAAACCAAAGACATTTTATGACTCGTGCCTACGGCCAAGGCCTGGGCACGAGTAATAAGTTCATGGACATTTCTTGGTAAGCAAACATTGTTTTCAACCAGTGATTCCTGTGCGCAGCAGTAACACTTGGCTGTTGCTGTTCACATTGCTCTACTGTATACACAAATGTCGTCTGTCCTTGCACTTTGCAAATATGAACATTCCCTAGTTTGATGCACTTATTTATAATCTCAGCTGTCGAAAAGCTTGACATGTTTATATCTGTGGTTATTTCTGTAGGAACTAACATTGCTAAATAAAATGGCTTTACCTTTATTATTCTAGGTAAAACCAAGAAAGGAGAACTAAGCATCTTGCCATCCAAGGTCACACTACTGGCACCATGTCTTCACATGTTGCCTCATTTACACTTTGGTTTAAAGGACAAGGCAAGTAGTACAACAGTCACAACTGTGTGACATGCATTACTAATTGGGACCAGTACTCTGCCAGGGATGAAGTGTGAATTAGCCAACGGCTAGGAACCAATTGTTTATAATAATTATACGTTTTGAAGATGAATTTTGTTTGAGACCTTGAACACTTTGAAATACAGGTTTCCAAGAAATAACCCTTAAATTTTTGAATTGATATTTTTTGACATTTTGTTTATTCATGCACAATTTATATGTAACATACATATTACATTATTATGATTGTTAAAAATGAAATGGTTGATACACAGGGAGCCCAATTCAGATGAAGGCAAAATGTGAAAATAATAAATAGAAAAATATCAATGTTTTTTAATTCACTATGAAGATAATGATCTCCATGACACAAGGAAGCAAAAAAATCTAGAAAAATCAAGCCAGAACATTTTTTGTGCCCCTTTGTTTTTCTTTGTTTTTCCCGTTTGGTATTCAATAGGTGTATATTTAAGGGATATAAAACGGCACACGTGTCTATATGTAATGTATACAGAATTGGCATTTTGTATCTATATCTCTGATACAAAACGTTCACGAATTCTGTATACTACTTATCATACGTCTAGGGTAACTTGCTCAGGTTTTAAAGAAATTTTGGGAATAAAAGTTAATCTGCCTGTGAAAATCTGACTTCAAGTTTATTCAAATGAACAGCCATTCTGTATCTGAGATACAGCACTCTTCATGGGGATGATTTCTATTGTGTTTGACCTAATGAATATTAATGAGTTGGATAATCTCTTATATAAACATGCTGGGAGCTGTAGGGCAAGAGAGACATCATAGAGAAACACCAGGCGTAGCCGAGTGTTTCTTTGACTTCTTGAGTGCTCTACAGCTCCCAGAGTGTTTATATCACAGAATATAGACACAAGCAGACGTTTTATAGTCCTTTTATAAAATATGTTTGAACTTTTGTACGATAATATGCTGGCCGTGTCTCTGTCCTGATATAAACGTGGTTGACAGCCAATCTGAGAGTGCTTAGTATCTCAAATATTTAATAAATATGCATTGAATGCACATAGGATACCATCATAGTATTGTATTAAATTTAAAAAATAGGAAAATCCATTTTATTCCATTTTTGTTTTCTCATTTGGCATTTATCTAAAGTGGGTTTCCTGTGGTTGATATTTGCTTCATAACCTTCAGGAAACCAGATTTCGACAGAGATATTTGGATCTCATTCTCAATGAACAAGTCAGGGACAAGTTTATTGTCAGAGCCAGAATCATCAATTATGTTAGAAAGTTTTTGGATCAGCTTGGATTTTTAGAGGTAAGTAGAGGTGGTGCTGTCCATTAAACCCATTGCAGTGATCATTTTCAGCATAGTAAGCTGTTAGAAGATGGGAGTTCTTTTGGTTTTCTTTGTGATTTCTCCAAATGAAAATTCTGAGATATTTGCTGTGTGAGGTCTTTACAAGCACTCGTGTTTACAACATATTTACATTATGTGTGACCAGTAATTCTCCGTATCCATATCGAGCGGGAAACTGGGCCAAGTTTGGACTGCAAAGCATACATGGATTGTTTGGAAGGACAGAATTTTCAATATTTCAATATTTGAACAGCTAGTAATGCAATAATTGAACTTGTGAGGCTCAATATTTACGATAAGATGTAAGATTTAAAAGAAGGACTCTGTAGATTGAAAATTCTATCCTTCCAAACAATCCATGCATACTTTGCGGTCTAAACTTGGCCCAGTTTCCTGCTCAATATGGAAATGGGAATTTAAATGTTTTGAATCAAGTGTCAAAAGCTTCATTTAAAATTCAAAATATTGGAACCAATTATAAACAAATCTCTGGCAATTCAATTTTTTTCATTTCAAGAACAAATATTTTTAAGCTGATACTAAATGCCATACATACTGATGGAAATTTTCATAACCATTCATGGTAGCAGGTTTAAAAAAAACTAATTGTTGTTTAGATTTTTGTTTAAATAGAATATCAGAACTTTTGATGAGGGATTTGAAATGTTATAATGAAGTCTTGAAAACTACATTTGAAGTCTAGGAGCTACTTGGGTCATGATGTAAATATACTTAATGGAGAAAGGAAAGTTTCATAGCTCAAGAAAAACCCTTAAAGCCTAATTACACAGCAAGATTCTTGTGTGCAACTTCCTTGGGTAGCATTACACAAGCACACAACATGTTCGCACGCGACACTAAGAAAATGACAATAATTCACTAGCTCCACTCCCAGTCACAGCAAACGCATCATTTGATATCATTTTCCTATGGTTGTTGTGGGGTTTTAAGCCAAAGTTTAAAATTCTACAACAAGTCTTGGAACCGCATACATCTGTCATAAGACTATCCACATGACACGTATATTTAATTTTGCCATATTTATCAAGTTGCGAGTGGCAAGTCGTGCCATGTAAATAAGCCTTTATCAAGCACTACACCAAGCAAGCTCGACTCCAATATGTGTCTCCACTGAAAATTTAAGCCTGCAATGCTCAGAGTGCAATTTACAGCAGTGAGAGACAGCTAGTGATGGTGCATTAGAGAGAGGATAAGTCACCAACAAATATCATTGTTGCTCTTACTTTGAAGGTTGAAACCCCATTAATGAACATGATTCCAGGAGGTGCGACAGCCAAGCCTTTTATTACACATCACAATGAACTAAATATGGATCTGTACATGAGAGTTGCTCCTGAACTTTACCACAAGGTAGGTGTTCAATCAGATTAACTCTAGTGACTAGTAAATTCATGGGTGGCTTTTTCAGTGGACCTGGCTTAGAAGTTTAGACATCAAATTTACCAGGTGTTGGTTTGGCACATGTAAAATTCAATGTCTGGACCATCATATATGATGCAATGTTGGCCTGTTTCACACTGTCAGAGAATGGGAAAGATATTGTTGTGATGTCAAAAAATTAATGATTTTTTATATTTTAGATGCTTGTTGTGGGAGGAATTGATAGAGTTTATGAAATAGGACGGCAATTTAGAAATGAAGGTAAGGCTGGTCATGATAATATAGTGTTTAACAGGTGAACTGATGTTAGATTACTGCCAATTAGGTCAACCCCTGATGTATCCAACAATGTAGTTTGCAATTTGTATTATCATGCATCAAAACCATGAAGTAAAATATACAAGGTTGATAATAACTAATTAATGTAAGCATGAACCACCGTTCCTCGACCAGAAAAACTTGTTACATCAAGACAGCTACATGAGATGAAGTATCACATTATGTAATAAATAAAAGAGAAGCGGGAGCCTTTTTGGGGATTTAAAATGGTGAGGCATTTTAGCCCCATAAAGGTCTCTCGCTCATCTTTTATCTTACTTATCAAACTCATAGTATAGTTTGTTACTTCAATTTTCAGGATTACAGCATCCTTTGCTGAGGAAATTGAAGTTAAAGCTGTATGCAAATCATATGAATCTCTTACCGATCTAAAGATTCGGTCGGCAGAGTCATGATTTTCATTGTGTTAGGAATATACAAGTTTGATAATCTTTGTTTAATGGATGCTGTGGTCAAGTCATATGGGGACTCTTTGTCACTAAATAGCTACCTATCTTTTGTATTACTTCATGGTTTTAATGCAAGTACTCCAAAGAAAAGATTGACTTTAATAGCTATTGGTAGGAGACGGCATGGCCAAGTGGTCATGGCATTGGTCTTGCAACCCGATGGTCTGGGTTCAAGTTTCACTGTGACCACCAGCTGAGACTATTTATTTAGATTTCGATTTGATCAAATTCAGTCTCTCGACCATGCTTGTAAATAGCCAGCTGGTTTGCCTCCTTGTCAGTTGGGATTTTTATGGGATTGGGCTGGGTTGGGAGGGCAACCTGACAGAAAAGCTCTGGGGAGTGATGGTTGTAAATTGTTTGTTCTATTTTTTATTTGTTTATTTTGGTTGACATATACCTCACTGGGCAAGTGTTCTACTGCTGCGTAACAGCCATGTTGATACACTAATCATTGGGAGGTGAAAGCAACTGCTAGATTAATCACAGCCTCTTTGTGTCTCGTGAAGATGGTTGTTTCATGCTCTAGCAACAGTGGAAATTCATTCAATGCCGTGCTTGCCTTGCTTGCACATGCTTCTTAGTCAAGCACTTTATTGAGTCAAAGGTTTCTATTAATTTTAGGCATTGATATGACCCATAATCCTGAATTCACAACTTGTGAGTTCTACATGGCATATGCTGACTATAATGATCTGATGGAAATAACAGAATCCATGATATCAGGTGAGATTTCAGGTCTATGCATAGGCCATTTCCTGACTTAGGAGCACAGGTGGCACAGTGGCGAGAGCACTTGCCTCTTACCAACATGGTCCCGAGTTTGATTCCTGGTTCGGAGCAGGCATCATGTGAGTTAAGTTTGTCAAGGGTTTTTCTCCAGTTTTCCTCCCTCCACAAAAACCAACCCTGATTCAATCTAGGCTGTGCTCCATGGGCAGACACGAGTTGTATGGTGGCAACCAGAGGCACCTTTGTATGCTCTGACTTGGCCACGTTGAGCTGCGTCCCCGCAATTCAGCCACTAGGCTGCAAGGGGGATGATTAGCCAATTTCAATTTATTTCTTTATTTATTTAGATCAGCCCAGAGATTGTGCATCATTTCCTTTGATTACGTTACAAATTAAGGTGATAAGTAATAAAAATTAGTAATCTTTGTCAGGCATGGTCAAGAATATCACCGGGGGATACACAGTGACATTCCATCCTGATGCAGTGGATGCCGATAATCTAGGGAAACCCTACATTGTAGACTTCACAGCTCCTTTCAAGAGACTAAGCATGATCAGTGAACTAGAAAAAGAACTGGAGGTCAAGCTACCACACCCGTCAGAGTTGGGTACCCCAGGTAATGCATTTGTATACTATTAACCTTTAGCTCCTATGACGTCCGAAACCACCCACAAAAAACGTACCTTGAAAGAAAAATTCCTGCTTCAAAACTTTTGACAAAGTCGGCTTGTGTACCTGTTCAAGACGTCGTTGTTGATGATAATGATGATGGCGATGATGGTAGTGACAATGATGATGAAGAATGGTTTGACTGGTGTTGTTCGCTGTGCCCCATGCTGGCTGTTGATGGCCGAGAGGCCTCTCTGTATCTATTGTTGTATTTATTATTTTATTTATTGATAATTTTTATAGATTATTATTGTTGTTGTCCTTGTTAAATAAACCCGGTGGGAGATCCAGAAAGATTTCTTGATCCATCGCATACCATTTCTTGTAGGACATGAACCTAATCTTTGTGCATTGATGTTATTTCAAACTCCACTTTATTTTAGAGGCAAACAAAATTTTCGATGATCTCTGTGTCAAACATGGTGTTGACTGTTCCCCCCCTCGTACCACAGCCAGGCTATTAGATAAGGTAAGAATTACAGTCAGGGTACAAAAGCTGAGAACATTTGAAATATGCCTGGAATGTTCATTGTATTTTGACCAATCACAGGAGAGAAGGGTTTGCTTCTAAATTCATTAACACTCAAGTGTGATAATATGTAAATTATACACCGTAAAGAGAGGATACTTACTAAA
This sequence comes from Radianthus crispa, assembly GCA_015164035.2. Taxonomy (NCBI): domain Eukaryota; kingdom Metazoa; phylum Cnidaria; class Anthozoa; order Actiniaria; family Stichodactylidae; genus Radianthus; species Radianthus crispa. Next base: position 23,432 of record JAABNW020074004.1, read on the forward strand.
ATTAACACTCATTAACACTCAGGAGCACTACCGTTTTGCTTGAAGTTCAAAGGAATTCCAATAATTGACGGTTTGTTTGCCCTAACTTTATGATATTTTAAGGAAAGTAGTGACATTCTTCGGTTTAATTAGAGGTTTATTTTGAGTTTTGATTGAGAAAGAAATCAAACAACCACTCAAGCCAACTTTGCGGTTTATATTCCTCACTTCTGATTGGCCTAAAAGCACATTCCAGACAAATTTCAAGCGTTTTCGGTTTCTGTAGCCTGGCTGTAATATTCTTGTTTCTGTGCAGTGTTTCACATTTTAATTCTTGTTGTTCTGTTTTAGCTTGTTGGTGAATATCTTGAAAAGCAGTGCATTAATCCTACATTTATTATTGATCACCCTGAATGTATGAGTCCCTTGTCCAAGTGGTGAGTATGATGCAACTGATATTCTGTCATGTACTTGAAGATTGATCCCTTTGATTAATAAGCTGTAATTTCTGTTATCTCCAACATTTGAATAGCTATTCATGAAATGGTTTCTCCTGCTGTCAATCCAAAATAATCATCTGGCTGCTTTTAAAATTTTAATTGACAGAACTGAAAAACATTCCAACTGGAAAATCATCACCTATTAGAGTTTATAAAATTATGAGTACTGCTTTTTGGTCATTATTCATGACAATAATTATGGTGCCATGAGTGAGGTTTTTCCTGGATATTTCATAAGTTGGGATGGGCTAAGAGATTTATTGAGATTTAGTGTGAACAAACGGATGTTATCAAGGCAAATCATGAAGGTTGCAATACACTCTCTAAGCCAGAAGTTGTTAAAGAATATTTATTGCAACTGAAATGATGTCTACTGATACTCTTTAATCCCCTTTCATAAGATGCAGTACATTGTCGGTTGCTATCACCAAGCACTATTTTAAGTGAATGGGATCTTAAGATATTTAATTTTTGGTTTTTGTTAGCTCATGGCCTTTAGACCTCATTTTCTTTCTTTAGTTTTAACTCACTTCTGGCTTAGAGTGTAAGCATGTATGAAAGTGTACATGCCTGTTTCAAGCTACTGTACATCATAATATGCCAACTGTATTGCTTGTCTGACATTCTCAACAGCACCGTACCAATAAAAAAATTGTTAGCCCACCTCTTGCTTCTCAAGATAAAAAAGTGACCCACCCCTCATTAATTCTTTCTCAGTGACGCCCCCTCACTTATGACGAGAAAGTATGAAGTGACCCACCCCTCATTAATTCTTTCTCAGTGACGCCCCCTCACTTATGACGAGAAAGTATGAAGTGACCCACCCCTCATTAATTCTTTCTCAGTGACGCCACCTCACTTATGACGAGAAAGTATGAAGTGACCCACCTTTTTTACTATGTAAATGTTTTTGACCCCCCTCCCCCCTAGAACCAATGTTACCTTTTTTGAAATTTTTGTTGGTTTGAAAAGGTTGAATCATCGAAGCTAAGACCGAAGGGTGTTCTGGGTAGGTGATATTCTTGTCATTTGGATAGTGTTTGTAGGAAGACACAAACATGGGAAGTGAAGAAATGCTTTGTTCAATAACTTGAATCAATTTCAAGAACTGCAATATTCAATATGAATGATATCAGCCTCATTAACTGTTTACCCAGAATGCCTTTTGGTCTCAGCTTTGATGAATCAACCTTTTAACAATAGGACGACAATGTTTCAATTAGGCGTATATTAATGTACAATTTTGTGTGTTTCATACAGGCACCGCAGTGTTAAAGGGCTCACAGAGAGATTTGAACTGTTTGTTTGCTGCAAGGAGATATGTAATGCATATACCGAGTTGAATGATCCAGTCATTCAAAGAGAGAGATTTGCTCAGCAAGCCCAGGTAAGATGACAAAAGTAGGTTGTGGGCTTCCTGTGGCCATGGTACCACAGGAAACACACTTAAGCTCATGAATGGTATGTTTAAAAAGAATACTAATAGTACTAAATGAATGTCTGACAGGACAAAGCTGCTGGAGATGATGAAGCAATGTTTGTTGATGACAATTTCTGTACTGCCCTGGAGTTTGGCCTACCACCTACGGCAGGATGGGGTCTTGGAATTGATCGCCTGACAATGTTCTTGACAGACTCTAACAATATCAAGGTGCCTATACCTATACCTAATGCATTTTACAGCCAAACAGCAGTATTAGTCCATAATATTGTAACCTCATCAAACTGCCTTAGAGTGAAGGCATTAAACCTGTGAAATAATATTGCTTATTAAGGTGCAATATTCAAATAGACACAAATGAAAACAATGGCATTAGGGTCTAACATCTATTTCACAGGTTTAAGGTCTTCACTCTAACAGAAAGATTTCTGAGTTACTGATATATATTGGTATTATATATACAAAAAAATATTCCCAATTGTTGTTTGGGGAGCACAGGTGGCGCAGCAGTGAGAGCGCTTGCCTCTCACCACCATGGTCCCGGGTTCGATCCCCAGACCCAGTATCACATGTGAGTTGAGTTTGATGATTCTCTCCTGTGCTCCGAGGGTTTTTCTCCAGGTACTCTGGTTTTCCTCTCTCCTTAAAAATCAACTTCTAAATTCTAATTCAACCTTAGAATCAGAGGACTGTATGTTAGATAACTCGTAGGGTTAATACATTTCACCCTCTTAAAATAATGATAAATTTGATAAAATTTATGTTGTCTTCTATTTTTATAGGAAGTATTATTTTTCCCTGCCATGAAGCCAGAAGAAGGCCAGAAATCAGCAGATGATGAGGCTGATAAGAACAAGAACTAAAAAAACTATTTTCAAAGTCTACAACAAATGTAGAATGATGTAACTATTTTCCTGGTTTTGAAAATCTAAAATTATTAAACAAATAGTCAAGTCATGAAGTTGTTCAGAAATTACTAGCGCTGTCTGGTAATATCAGTTCAGAATTTATGTTTACACCACTTACAATTAACCTTTTTTTAGTGGATCAAGTGATACTCTTTTACATAGGATTTTTGACATTTTGCACTTTTAAAACAATGCAATGAATTTTTTAATTGGTATATGAATGCTAGTTCAGTGCTCATCATCAGATGTCACAGGAATGAGTGAATTATAATGCTCTCCAAGACCATAGGCATGATGATGGTAACTACAAAAGAAAAGAAACAACAAAAATAAACAAAAACAACAAAGAAAGCCTTCTTAGTTATAACTGTTGTTTATCAACCAACACAGTCAGGTAATTCATGGTTTCAACTCCAATTAGTTATATATCCTTTCTAAGTCCCACAGACTCAACAATAAGTTACAATATCTAAGTACCTATTTGAAACTCTGTGCCAATCTTATTGTGAATTGTTTTAATGTTCTCTGAAAATCAAATAAAATTGCCCCTAATCAATGTGGAACTTTTTTTAGGTACCAGGGGACCTTGACTTTTGACAACTTTCTTGATTTTTCGATTTTGGTATAAAATCAAAGCCTGAATTCAGCTAGATCTTCAATTCTGTGAAATCCGAATTACGTTTTTGGACTTTTGGAATGAAGAAAAATCATTTTTAACTTCTCTAAATCAGCAGAAATGACCTGTTAACACATTATTCACACTCTACTGCACATCACTTAGGCGGTATCCTAGCAACCGCCATCTGTGTCACGAACTCTACTCAATCACGTCTAGCTGATCCAGTTCTGCAATCAACTTCTCAAGCATTTACAGTTTAATTTTTAGCTTGTATGTAAACAGTTCTTTTAAGAACTACAGATGCCAAAATGAAAAAAATCCATTTGTTTCAAAGAAAAAATTAATTAGCATATAACTTATGGAAGTTAGGGAAGCACGGGTGGGGCAGTGGTTTGTTCCTCGCCTCTCACCACTATGGTCCCGAGTTCGATTCTGGCCTGGCATCATGTGAGTTGAGTTTGTTAGTTCTCTCCTTGAGGGTTTTTCTCTGGGTACTCCGGTTTTCCTCCCTTCGTAAAAACCAACATCTAAATTCGATCTGGGGTGGACTGGCTCGTACGGTTCTCATGTTCCTTTCTAGTCCTTCCCCACTGCATATAGATGCAGTAAAAAATGGATTAAAAAATTAAAAAAAATTTTTTTTTAAATGTTAACTGTAATTATGATGTGATAACAGATACCGGTACGTGTCTTGTGTCAAGCAGGGCTCTGTTTGTGATCAAGGAATTCTTTCAAAGTCATTTTCACAATCAATTTTGAGCATTTTTACTAGTTTTCAAAAAGTTTCTGGAATGCCAGAAAAAGTTCCTAAACAGTTTTGCGGAAACTTTGCAGATGTGTTGACCTATACATCATCTCAAAAATAGTGTCTCAGTTTTTTTTATTTAAAAGAGTTTTTAACAGTACTGTCAAAGTTATTCCATGATTTATGCGTTTAAGAGGTAAAATCACATCATCTAATCTTGGAAACAAATATCTTTGCAATAAAGGTTTTTTTTGGAAATCTGAGACACTATCTTCAATTGAAGATCAATCGATGATCTTTAGGAAATTGTTTGCTAGGTGAAAAAATTCCTGTGTTCCGGGAACTTTTTAAAGAGGGGTCAAAATTTATAAAACTTGCAATCTTGAAAACTGATAAAATTGGTTGATGATTTACATGGTTATAATCCCTGTTTATTCAGCTTCAAGAAAAAATATACTTTTATGGACATTAGACGAGTAGTTAGAGCGCTACGAAGTGTTGGTGAGCATCAGTCGCGAAGGTCCCTCCCCTCTGGTACATTAGACCAAAAGACATGGTGTGTTTGTGGGCCAATCCTTTAACTCCACTGGAGAAACTGATGTGTTGTTCATTGGCTGCTATTGCCTTATTAGTTGGAACCATGCAATGGCACATATGTGATTAACTTCCGCATTGATGAACCAAATAGACCTTTATGGTTTATGTTTTCCATTTCAGACCATTGTGTGATTTCCAAGAAAATTTTTCTTGTTTAATTTCTGCTCTCAGTTTGAGATGAGATGACACATTGAATAAATTTCTTGATTAAATAACTCAATCAGGGGTAAGAATTTGTACGAGGGAAGCCAAAAACCTGGGTACCCCCATCCAAACTCTTCACAGACACACAGAGATACACTTACGACAATAGTATGGGACTTGCATTAAACTCTTCTCCTATTTTGACAACTGGAGCACTAGCCTGAATAACCTCAATTGGCATTTTAAGAATATGTGACAAGGCTTGGAGCTGAAAGAAACATTGTTTTTATGGCGAAAATATAAACTAGAATTCTGTGTCATCACATGATAACAATAATAATAAACTTACTTCTAACTGACCTCCCCAAGCTGATGTTGATACTATGTCTTGACAATACTTGTTGAATTCATCTGGAAAACAGGTATTTGAATGAGTTGTACTGTTTTAAGGAGGCTAAATAGGGTTGTCAAATTTTCATATACACCCCATAGAAAATGCCCCAATCTTTTTGTTGCCAAAAATAATATCATCATGTCATATAGCATATGAAAGGTTGTGAAAGTGAGGTCCGAATTTTTGAAAAACTATCACGTTTGCAGTTGCCATAGCAACAACTGACAATGAATCGGGCCTGAATTTACGCTTCAAAAAATTATATTTTTAACTTGCAGATATTTAGTTCTCTACTTGATCTTTCATCTGAGGGAATAAAAAATTTCTGTAATGGAGAATCCTTTTAATATCGTGAAATACTATTTTTCTAGATAGAAATACTTTCCCATTACAGAATTTTTTAAAGTCAGGCTATAGAATCTAGAACCTATGAGGAAAAAGCTGGCAAAAAATTCTACCGAACAGTTTTTGAGTTATTTAGCTAAACTTATCGTGTATGCGTCAGAGGGGTCTCCTAAAATTGCTCAAACTTTGGGCAATCCATTCAAAATTCGTTATCAAAAATCAGTGCGCACTCACTTTCAAGCAAACAATAGGGAACCTCCTGAAGGCTCTAACTAGGTGTTTTGTTGAGAGAGTGCCCATGAAATGGAACATTACAGCACATCTAGAAGTCACCAGCTCAAGGTCCAACCCAGTCCAACCACAAGTAATCCATATATTATTGGTTAAAGTATTTCCAACAGGTTCAACTTATGCACGCTATGCATAACAACATTGAAGAGTTGGGGGATTGGTATTGAGTTGCATCAGCATGAGCTAGGCCAATCAGCCATGTTTGCTCTTCTTTCTTTTACAAGTATTGTGTCTGTACAGTAATCTATAGTTAAAGCTCTAGGCACTCATAATCTCAACTTTTTCAATGAGGAAAAGCTGCAAGTTGATGGCTGACTGGCCTCATTCTAATGAGACTCATTGCCAATCTCCCAAGTTAACCAATGTATTATGAATACAGTAAAATGCCATGTTCTTTGCAAAAAAAGCACAAGATTGGAATGTTAAGGGAAAAGACCCAATAATGGTTGAGCTGACCTGTTTGCATGAGGGGTGTACTACACCCCAGTGTACCCCCCTTGGTTACAGCCCTGATGTGTTTTATGGACCCCTTGCAGCACGTCGGAATGCAGCTGAATTTGGAGGCCAAAACAATAGTTTTCAGGATCTTTCTCATTGGGATTCTTTTGTCTTGCCCTCCAAATTCAGCTGCATTCTGACGTGCTGCAAGGGGACGTCTATTTCATTGCACAGCTGAGGTTCCAATTCCAATAAAAATTCAATCTTCCATGATCCAAATGCTTGATTATTTATAGAGTTGTACATGGGTCCAGTGCTGTGTAATGTTTTACACATAGCAAAGGCCCTGCCAAGTGCAGTGGAACACAGCCCAGTAAAGCATGGCACAACACAAGCTTAATTCGAACACAGGATAGTATAGCACAGTTCAGCACATGACAAGGTTAGCACAAGATTTCAAGGCATTGGTAAAGCAAATCATTTTTTGTTCTGCAATTCTAAAGTAATCACTCACCTGACGTGAAACAATCTCCAGTTTGCTGGTGAACCAGGAATGGAAGGAAGTCACTGCTGTGAGTCAACATGTACTCACTAACTTGTTTCCTCAGGTGTTGATAATCAGACTTAAATGAAAAAGAATTTTTGCGAGTTTATTTATTGCCGAATGCTGTCATCATCCTTGGGAACCCAGGGGTAACATGCTGTTCATTGATTCACTCATTCCTCACTTACTACCAGACGAAATACCCCTGGGTCTGTAAGTCTGTTTGTACTCTGGTACCAAAAGTTAAAATTCAAAAAATCACAAATGCCTTTGTCTAGCTCATACTTCACACTGATTGGCAGACCAATCGGAAAACAGTCAATTTTGATTCCTGGTACTTAGTCTTAACACACAGACTTTGCACCGAGGGGTATTTCTTCTGGTAGTGAGGAATGAGCAAAACGATAATACCTCTTGGTTCCCAAGGATGCACTATCTTCACTTTCTAAAAGAAAAAACCCAACCATGCCCTCTTGTATTATATAGTTTATTTATGGACTGACCTCTAATTTTCTTCTTCTTAGCTGATCTGCAGTAGCATTATATAAACTATATAACATCAAACAAAAATAGTTTAAGTTAACTATTAAATCATAACTGAGTTTTTCTATCTTCCATAATATAAGACAATTCAACCCAATTGAGATCAAACTACCCCCAATTTATATTGTGTTCCAGGACAACAGAGAGTATAGCTGAAAATGGATAGTAATTTTTATGAAGTATTATAATGATTCTTGCTGATGCACTCAACTGCTCTGAGAGCACTTTTAACACTTTCTTCTTTATTTTTTAGTTTTATGAGTCGTGTAGTAGACTCCATAACATCAACATCCTTCAAAAAGCAGCAATTTACTGGAGCAAATAAACCACAAAAAGCTCTATTTCAAGAAACAGGAAGGACGTTGTTAGTCCTTTTGATGCAAACCACATCTCATAACACTTATGAAAACTTCAAAGAGATTTTACCATAAAGTAAGTTTTACTTTTCAAATTTGAGAATTTTCTGATATAAACTCTGTGACAACCATAAGTGGTCACATTATCTTGACCTTACAGTCATACCAGTTGTTCGTTTCCGACACAAATACCAATGTTGCATTTTTTACTGGGCAATGTTCCAACTTCCGGTGGAACTTAAAAGTTTCAAGCTGTTTATAATACTCATATACCCCCTCTAACTCATTAAGGTGCTATCGTTGGGATTGAGCTTCTAGATTTGAATTTTTGGTGTCTCAAACCTTTCTGAATGTAGACTCTGTGACATACAATTTACTGTTGAATGACCTAATATACGATTCCAAAACATGAATTTTTAAAATTAACAATCATTAATTATATATATAATTAGCTTACCAGTGGCCATCAGGAGTTATCTGAAGAATAAGAAATACTTGAATTGATAATAATTCTACAAAACATTATAGTTTTTATCGGCTACAAAATTATCACTCTACCTCGAATATTTGTAAATTTCTTTCTTTTAATATACTCTTCATTTGTTCAGCTTCAACATTACGGGCACAATTGACATTTTCTAACTCTGCTTCTGCTATTCTTTTTTCTCTTTCTTGTTCCTTGGCTGCTTTTTTAGCCCTTCGTTTTTCAGCCCGAGATGGTCTACTAGCTTCTTCCCTTTCAGTGATGGAGGTGTCCTGTAGCCTTGGTGAAATGTCTGACTCGGCATTAGAATTCTGTAAAAAAGAGGAATTAAACTTCAAACTACCCAGGCTGAAGATGTTGGCAAAATCATAACAATATCATGACAAAACCTTGGAAAGATTCTAGCTACCTCTACATTCTATCTTTATTTTCTGTAATACTGTGGCATCACAAGGATATGAAATAAAGGTGAAGAAAGGGTTTCCTGAAGAATATAGTTTGGTACAACTTCAGAATACCCGGCTAATGATATTCATGATATTCATTCTATTGTGTTTCTATTGTATGTATGTGTCGTTCTCAAAAGATGAATATTATTAGCCGGGTATTCTGAAATTGCTCCTATAGTTTAGAATGTAGTTAAGAGGAGCACAGGGGTGAGAGCACTCCCCTCTTTAACCAGTATGATCCCGGGTTCAATTCCCAGAGCTGGTATCATATGTGAGTTGCGCTTGTTGATTCTCTCCTGCGCTTCAAGGGCTTTTCTCTCCACAAAAACCAACCTGATTCGATCTACTAAACTGCGCTCTGTGACCAGACATGAGTCATATGGTGGCAGCCAGAGGCACCCTTGTATGCTCTGACTTGGCCACGTTGAGCTGGCATCCCTGCCATTCAGTTGCTAACTGTGAGTGGGGATGACAAGCCAACCCAATTATCTATAAATTTATTTTTAGTTTGTACCGCTGTTTCTGCCTTTAGTTCGGCAATTTCCTTCTTATGTCGTTCTTCATGTTCTGCTTCCAGCTTAGCAATATCCACAGCCACTGTTTTCTTTCTCTTCTTGTCTCCTTTTGGTACTGAATGTTTTAATGCTTGTATCTTTGCTGTTGCAAAACGAAAAAAAAAAAATGACATTACTCAAATACAAAAGGGAGGCCAAAAGTAATAGTATTAATTACCACTATAGCCCAATTCCAGACTATTTTTAGGTTTATCTATCGAATTGAGTTAAAGTAGAGATGCACCCTGCACGTTTTTAAATCCAAGCTCAAGATATTTTGGAAATCACAGTTTACCATGTTAATAGTTATCTGCTATTTTATACTTACAAATTATACTATCTATATCAAAAGATAATTTACCTAGAAGGTCTTTATTTTCTTTCTTGTGTCTTTCTCTGAGGGTTTCCAAGTCTTCAGTTCCATTTTCTTCCATCGCGTCCGCCATTTTGAACTTGTTCCTTATGAAGTAATCAGCTGTACTTCTTACAACGCGGGCACAACTTCTACGAACACAGGGACGCAACTCCTGATTTTTAGCCAAAACAACCTCTAATGCTCTTCAAAACGAATAATGACTGGTTCCTTAGCAAATCTTGTCAAAATATGCTTCGCGCGGGAGCTACGGCCGTTCAAACGTCGCCGGGTGAGTGCGAAAAAGGGTGCTAAACAAAAAAGTTGTGACCCTGTCTTGCCATGGGAACGGACGGTTTAACTTGTGAACCGCATGGTCAAGCGCATATTGATTCCGTTTTTGACGTGGGGTTTAAAGGTCTGAATTAGTGAAATCTGCTTTGGGAGCCTACAAAAGAATACAAGCTCTGGAGTCAAAATGGCGTGAAACCTCAATGTAAAGGAGTAAAGAATGAAATTATAAGAGGTTGCGGTATAAGAAAGGAGGGTAAAGAATACTCGAGTGTCAGTCTTCGTACCAACCGGTTCTATACCGCTTCAAAAAGCTGGATGAAGAAACAACACTATCAGGGTCATTAGCCAGTTCGTAGTTTAAGAATCGTCTTCAGTGCGCATGCGATTTTATCACGAATTTCTCACCTTCCTTTGTTTAACCAAGAACAAAAGAAGGTTAAAACAAAAGAAGTTGAGAAATTCGAGATAAAACCGCATGCGCACTGAAGACGATTTTTAAACTACGGCCTGGCATATTTTAGCAGGGGTATGACCCAGAACACCGACAAAATAACGATGTGAACACACGGATATTTACCATTTCCATCCATCGGTTCACTGGTCAAACACAAAGCATTCAGCCCAGGTGGCAAGGTAAAATTTGCATAATCCTTTGAAACTAAGGCCACTGGACCTTGGCGCCTCGCTTGAGTGCTTTGTGTTTGGTCAGGGAACCGATGTATGGAAAGTGGTGAATACGATCGACGTTTTGTCAGATGAAGCAACAAAATCACAACGAGTGCACACTAAGGCCTACGGCAAATGTCGAACTGCTTTCCATGCACCGGCATTCTTTGATGTAATAGACCTTTTCAGCTACGTGACAATATTTTGCCACAGTTCAGACCACGTGTCATTCCCAAGAGTATAATTTCTTTGTTTAACGGTTGTGCATGAGAAGACACATGACATGGTGCACCTTAAACAAAGAGCCATATTCTCTAGGGAATGACACGTGGTCTGAAATGAGAAAATATTGTCACGTAACTGAAAGGGTCTATTGAGATCGGTGCATGGAAAGTTCGACGTTTGTTTTAGGCGTAACCATAAGCAAGGACGTGCTCCAGTGACTCAACAGCGACATTTAACAACATGACTACACCAGGAGACATGGCAGGGGAGCGAACACGATCACAAAAGTCGAATTAGACATACTTTGGAAAAAATGTGTTTTAACGAGAACACTGCAATTCCATGTGTCGCTGCAACATGTCCCACAAATAAGTGATCCATTTGAACTTCAGCGCGTGTCGAAGGGACAAAATAGCTTCATTATAAATTAAATCTCGTGATTGACCAATCTGAATACAATAGTCACTGGGAAAATCGTGTCCTCTCCAGATCATGGAAGTCATTGCGACTTCCAACAAATTTCCATGATATTTCCAACCTTTTGG
>JAABNW020074005.1:203-16035 GCA_015164035.2 Radianthus crispa
TGTTGCTCTTGTTGTTCTTGTTGTTGTCTTCCGTCTTCATCATCGTCTTCTTCTTCGTCTTCTTCTCATCCTCTTCTTCTTGTTCTTGCTCTGGTTCTTCTTGTTCTTGTTCTTGCTCTGGTTCTTCTTGTTCTTCTTGTTCTTGCTCTGGTTCTTCTTGTTCTTGCTCTGGTTCTTCTTGTTCTTCTTGTTCTTCTTGTTCTTCTTGTTCTACTTGTTCTTCTTGTTCTTCTTGTTCTACTTGTTCTTCTTGTTCTACTTGTTCTTATTGTTGCTCTTGTTGTTCTTGTTGTTGTCTTCCGTCTTCATCATCGTCTTCTTCTTCGTCTTCTTCTCATCCTCTTCTCTTCTCTCTCTCTCTCTCTTTTTTTTTTTGCCTCTTCTTTTAGCTTAGTGGTCTCGGGTTTTAACAGATGAGGAACTCATCTCTAATCTAATGCTCCAGATTGGTTTTCCAGATGAGAGCGGCATATCAGACGAGCTATAAATTAGTCAGTCAGAGTGACAAGCCTTTGTTGACATTCATAGTCGAGTGGTTATCGGATAAGATGAGAATTACTGCGTAGGGGTTATCAGTGCATCGTTCTAATCCAATTCAGGCGACAGAACTTCTTCGGGCGACCGACGAGCTATGAAAATCAGCAGAATGACTGCCATAAGAAGCGTCTCCAGCATTTTGAGCTCAGCCCAACTTTCGGGGTTTTACTTGCTATTTTCGACGTCTTCTCTTGTTCAGTATATCTATAGAATAATTTTTAATCATTTAATCAGTAAAAATAAAATATAAGAAGAAAAATTGTGAAGATTGAAGTTATACCTCAGTAAACGTTTATTCATACAGTGTAAAGAAGACGAAATTTGTTTCTTGATTAAAATTTATAAAAACAGAGAGAGTTTTTAAAGATATTTTTATGCTTTAAAGATCGATTGAAACTTCTATTTTCAAATGTGTGATTGACTAAACAAACAGACGATAAGACTATATGATCAGCGCTCGTTTCATGATATATTTATACGTTAAAAATCGTTGAAAAACAATCGTCTGAATCTAAATGTTTAATGCCATTTTTTTCCCTTCGCTTGTGTTTTAAAAGAAGATAAAAGTATCTAATAAGTATTTGTGGTTGAAGATATAGTCACTCTTCTGGCAGTTGTATCTATCCATCTCGGCGTGGTCCTCAAGTAAAAGTCTAACGTTTGGCTTATTTCCTATATAATCGTTTAGTTCACAGATGATATTAAATCATTTAGAAAACAAAGTATTGAAAAGGCTTAATAAACAATAAGGTATAATATGCTTTTCGGTTTAGTCAAAAGACAGCTTGGGAAACAAAGAACATGGGAAAGCCATTTCATTGTAGGGAAAGAAGAGACTAATGAATTGAATTTTAGATCCAAATATCTAAGATATCCATATAACAGTTTTCTGATAAATAAAAAATGCCATCTTGAAAAAGGTCACTAAAGCCACTTAAGTCTTGATATAAACTTTTTTCCCTAGTCCCAATCTGATTATATTCGTTATCTTCATACATTAAAAAGCTTTAAAGAATTTAATTCTAGAATGAATTCCCTCCTCCAAGTGTATAGACTAATTGAACACATCCATATTATATTTCATTCACTAGCCTGGAGCTCAAACCTGATGGCCTAACCCCATCTCCAATCCTAACCCTAATTTCATCCAACCGCCAAAATCAGAGCCGGTTTGGCGTGGGAGACATTTACTGGTGAAATTCCAATCGAAAACCTCGAGTGCGAGAGCAGAGCACCAACAGTCGACAGACAAGATGCGCGACAAAATGCATACAACTTAGGTTGTTGAGTGGCCTAGACTGAGAAAATCGACGTTCTTTTGCTCTTCATCGCGGGGGGATGAGGAGCGAAAGAACGTCTGTTTTCTTAGGTTGAGTGGCCTAACGACAACTTGCTCAGTAGAGAATTAAAATCTTCTAAAAAATACCATGGAATGCTTCGTAGCTCCAGCTCGCTGTCCCAAATCCCAACCATTAATTCAACTTACCGTTATTTCTTTTTCACACTTCATAAACGCGGACTTCCTATCTCAGCCCTAAGTGGTTCCCATGAGAAAAGAAAACACCCTTAAGAATAATTTTTCTCGTCCTACAAAAATACTGCTTTAATGTTACTGTATGGTCCTGAAGCATGGCTAAACCTTTTCACAAGGAAATCTAGAATTGATGTCAAACTATCTCCATTTTACTCGGTCATTGGTATTACTCGCTACTTCTGGTTGAGAGCCAAAGGTTTGAATGGCTTGTTGTTTTTTTAACTCAGTGGGACAAGACGTCCTGCCAAGAAAGACAACTAGTCCAATTCTTTATTCTTTCGTCGGGTTTACTGACCTTGAAGCTTCAACACAAGGTGTATTAGGAGGAGCGGATGGGAATGTTCGAGTCAAAAAGCAAGCTCTAATTGGCATTGAACGTAAAAATTACCGGAAAGTTTGGCGCACACGACTGAATCAAGAGAGCTCTCAACGACAGGAAAAGCAAGACACCACACGACGAAGCCGACACGCCCTCCCCCGCGTGCGATACCATGAGACAAACATAAAATGATTGACAGAAGAAAATCGTGTATAACGAAATAGCGACTGCAAAACGATCTTCCAGACTGAACGTGCAGGGGTGACGTTGGAAATAACCTAAAGAGGGCTAGTTGACCACAAACAAGGACAAATACAACCAAGCAAGTTCAGATCGACCTCGAAAATAGCGCAAGCCTTCGTTAGTTAGATATCTTAGTGAAATTGCAACCAGTACCCTTATGATCACTCTTGTTCAGAGTTGTTGTTACTGCCAAACTACGAGTAATATATTTGTAAACCTGATCTCCTGATGAAACATGCAATCGGGTGTTTATAGGTTCATGTAGAAATGTTTGAATGGACTTTTACAGGTCGGTAAAAACGAGTCTGGCAGTCCCTTACTTTCTGGTTAATAGCTTAACGAAAAGTCAAACAACTTTAAATTTTTCCACTCAAAATAACGTGATTTCGTCTCATTTTAGTCAAGCTAGTCTGGTGGTTGTAGAAGCCAGCGATTTGGTCACGATTAAACAGTTATAACTGCACTCACTCGTGGTTCCGCGTTATTCGACACCTGTTCCAACCCATATCACTTAACTGTAATCCACCATCGGACATTACTGTGTTTATCCAAGCAAGCTAATCATAAACCAGTACTAGTAATATAATCAATTCAAGCCGAAGCAATACTAACAGGATCTTACAGAGGTTATATAATAGATGGCTTTTAATGGAAACAGCGTTTATGTAGTTCGCGAAAACCTTACGACCTTAGACCCATTTGATTGTCACCGACAAGCAAACCACAGATTCACGAAATCCCTTATCAATAGCACCTCTTTGGTTAATAATCCGATACAAATTTCGTCTTTTTATGGAGTCTTACGAGAAAGTATACCAAATGGAAATAATTGCAAACCTTTCGTGATTTTTTGGATCGCTAATGTTCTTTCTTTGTCTGAATACAACATGGTTGAGGTGATCGTATGTGTTTTATCTGTGGTTTTGTTTTTGATGTCGCCGCGGTGTTTTTGCAAATCGCGCGCTTCTGAAATGTATGTTGTGTCTTTCCAGGGGTGTAATGGAGTCTCAGATACCGAGAGATTTGTGGAATGCCGTGTCAATGCATTAGGGAAAACTTCCAGTATCTTAATGGCATTTGGAGCAAGCTTTGGAGCTTTGAAGCGAACTTTTACTCATGTGGAAAAAGATAGTTCTTAAAACAGACCAACCAGCTCGCTGCTTTGCTCTTCCGTTGTTCTTAAAACTACTTATCAAAGTTATCTGTTCTAAAAACATCGATAATTAATGTGTACAAATCAAGCGTTTTCTCTCAGTTGACGGTAAAGGACGTGTAGCCCATCCTATCATATATCTGTATTTCCTTTATGCCTCAGGTTTTATTGTCCAAGTCAAAGGTTGCCGGCTAATCTTTGAACTAATGTGTGCACTTTATTAGATTCTTTAACAATTTGTTTTCGAGTTTCGTAGAGGAGGGAAGTTGAGAGTTGGTTGACAAAGAGGTAGAGACAACGGGATCGACTCCCTGCTGAGCTAGAAGGAAAGTGGCGCCGATCCATTAGCTCACCAGCCACTGACTTCTAAGGCAGGATTAACACCTGCATTGGCATCACAAGCTTGGCATAATGATTACCAATTAATCTCGAATAATAGCGCTGCGTTGGCTGGCTGTTAGGATATGTAACTATGAGAGAGAAAACAAGAAGAGAGGGTTGTGAACGGCCAGACGCAAATAGAAGGGCAGTCTTGATACACAGTGGGCCGTACGTGCACTTGTTCGTAACAACATTGATTTATTTGCATCATGGCTTGGTTCTTTTAGATACGTTAGGTCACACATTGGTAGAACCCAGTCTGTCTGGGGTTTCACAGTCTGGCAGCCGCTTCACGCCGGGACTGGGAAACTCAGCTTGATAGAAGTTTGAAAGTGTCGTCGCTTCTAGAAAATGTCAAAATTAATTTGAAACCACAAGAAAGCCAAGGTTTAGCAAGCGCGAATCTTGGCCAAACATCACTAAAGTATTTTTAGTAAACAAAGGAGTTTTTGCTATCGTGTTTATAATCATTAATCGAAAAGCAGGTTATTTCAGTGAAAGACCAATGCCTCATTTGGGGGCATTTTAATTTCTTAAGGACTACTTCGTCCATGATCAACAATGACTGTGTTGTTAACAGATCAATGGTTCTATTTCTGCTTAGATTAAAAAAATATTCCCAACGGCTTAAAAGAATTAAATTTGTCTTTAGCTTCAGGAATAAAACGTGTCTAGAGTATTCAAAACGCCTATTGTCAGAGCCGTGCGATAGGATTGAATGAGGCTCTTTTGAGCCCGACTGCCATGCCAGCGGCATCTAGGTGTTGAAAGTTTCACTTCTTCTCGCCGCTCTTCTCTGACTTGAATCTCGCAATTTTCTGGATGGAATTCTTTGATCATGTTTATTGTGAATGAGTGGGCCAAGCCCCATCGCCTCAGGGCATAAACGAAACTTGATCTTTTGCTATATATTCTTGGTTGTTTACGTTGCGTTTAGCCAAGTTGGGGAAGAAGTGACTTTTCTATGCCGGGAACTTAACGAGGCGCAAGGTGCTACAATGGAATTATGAGCGATTGTTTTCGTTTAATAGAATTCTTTGTATTAAAGTGTGTTTAGGAAGTTTAATGCTGGCCGTTAGTCACTGTAAGAGAACTTCATTCACGATTATTTCCTAATTATTCGCTTGACACTCTGTCGGTAACCTCATAGAGAAAGAGTCTATGGAAAAAACCGAGATAAAGTAGTATTAGTGTCGGACCGTTTTTGCCGACTTTAGTCTTAAGGCAATACAGGTTGTCTTTATCAAAACTGCTTTCAAAGAACGCTTTCTTTCACTAAAAGCTGTTTGAGTCGAGCCGACAAGGCCAAGCTCCGCTGAAAATGAATCTCAACTATCCAACTCCTCAAAGAAACTGTATCTACTGCAGTAAAGAAGGCATTTTTCCTAGTAATTTCTTAATCATAAAGTAAATATATCCTCTCGGAAATCTTCTGGTACATATTTGCTTTAGTTACTTCACACTGGCATGTCAAAAATCATTCTGCTCAAATAAAACTATAAATATATTCTTCGAATCCTGCACTCATTTCAGAGGCATTTTGGACATTTTTGGTTGAATTTGAAAGGGTACAATGGGCCCTTAGTGAATAGTATATTCCAGGTCCTTGACAGATCAGTACCGCCTAACACAGTAAAAATGGCAATAAATGATGAAAGCAATGAGCTAAATATACAATGTTCTATTAGAGTGTCGTGCTTTTGTAGTTAAAGTGCCTACTTACTTGAGTGGATCAAAACGCAATGGATTTTTAAAGCTGAATTTCGCTATCCAAGAGGCTGGTAAGCGACACACTGAGCTATCATCGAGTTACTAACTCTTTGAATTAGGAAGCCTTTAAAAAAAGGAGGGCTCAATATAACTAGGATCTGAAGATGGAATTAGCTCAATGAAGAAAGATAGACTTATTTGATGTTCATGTTACCAGTCATGCTGAGAGTATCTTGTAATCTCTGTATAGCTCAGTATGAGGTATTAAGAATCACCTCAATCTGAAGCTTCTCCTCAAAATGAAAAAAAGCGAACACCTTATGCAGTAATTCTGTATATTTTATTTCTCTGGGAAGCCAATATCATTCTTGTGATTTTTTGTACACTTCTAGACAGTACAAATTCAAAGATTTCACTATAAGAATGTCAGTGTCCTTTTAAAGATCTTCCTGCAATAGTCTTTGTGATCTCTCTCTATATTAAATAATTCCTTTGGAATATTGTAATAAATAAGAATCTTTTCAGAGAAATCCTGTCTTGGAAATTCTAATTTTAACAAGGAAAAAGCTAGGCTTTCTATGTACACCTTAAAATATTGACTTCTTTTCAATGATGTTCAATGATTTTTATGAACTCATTGTTAGAAAATGATTCATAAAATACAATGTCTTGGAAAATGTCCTTTAGTTTTCTACATAACTTTACGCTGCAATGATAGCTGAGTTTACAAGTTTCACTGATCAAAAGGACTTAATATCCTTCATTCATCAGAATGGAAGAAGCCATCAAGGTTTGTAAGTGGTGTAGTAAACTGAGATTTCTTGGAAGTAACTTATCAGACAACTCCAATGGTTTCTTCGGAGACACTGCCTGAGCCCTCACTGTTGGCTTTATCTTCTTCAGTCTTTTCAGATTCCACCTTTTTACTCGTATTGGAGTTATTATGAGTTTTGACGTGTTTCGATAGATGATCACTACGCATAAACCTTTTATTACAAGTAGGACAAGCGAACCTTTTTTCTCCAGTATGTGTTCGTAGATGTCTCTGAAGTTCATCAGATCGCGTAAATCTCTTTCCGCAGAACAACCAGTTGCACACAAAAGGCCGTTCGCCAGTATGCCACCTGAGATGAGCTTTAAGATGCGATGTTTTGCCATAGACTTTACCACATCCAGGAATATGACAGACATGTTGGGATTTCTTCCGAAACGGCGCCCCTGTCGCGCTCAGCCGTTCGTTTTCTTGACAATTCGGACAATCACACGTAGCTCTACCTGTATAACGTCGAGTCGTTCGAGGCACTAGACTCTGGGCTGATTGCAAATAAGCAGCGGCAGCCGGGAAGTAAGCCGGTTCAATATACGTAGGGATAGCAGACTTTAAAGGTTCGCTGGTTAAATACGACGGCGACGGAAAAAAGTGTGGATGGTTAGCTACTGTCACCGATGGCATCGCTGATATCGGATGATGTACAGTTCCTGAAGTAAGCTCGTGCGCTAGGCCAGGGAAATGGTTTAAAGTTGAATGAAACGAGGCTGGAGAAGCTGAAGCTTCAAGCCATGATGGGTTACCATGAACCTCCCAGAAACCTTGTCTGGGCGGCTGTTGGTGTGTTTGATGCTCTAAGGACTGTTTGTACCATGGATTGCTGTGGTATGAATGAGTCATTCGCGTGTACACGGGATCCACAGCGGGATGAATGCGGCTTACCGCTGCTACATTATCCGAAGCTGAGCTCCTACTAGCCAGATTACAGCCTGAATAAAGAAGCTCAGTGTTCTGTCGATCAACTTGAACAGCCTCAGCAGTGGATGTAAACGCTGAACTCATACCTCCAAGGTGAGCCTCAGACAGACGACTTCTCGCTAGCGATACGTTTTCAAATGGCGCTCTAGGTTTCCAAGGATAAAATCCCTTGCCAATGTCGCTGAGGATCGGCGGACTTTGTTTACCAATTGGGCTACAGTTTGAAGCTAGCATTGTCGAAGGCACTACAGTAGATTTGGTCGGTAGATTCTAATATACAAACGACAGAAAAACATATTAGTAAGAGACAGTAGATCAGCTTAGGGTTGTAATCAAATCTAAATCATATATTCTTGAGCAAATCGAAGTCCACTATCTCGTCACCTTCAATTCACGAGTCATTCACAGATCAAGAAGACATTTGCTTTTAACGCTTGCTTGATACATTCAACGGGAAATTCCAGAAGAACTGCGCTGCTAAAGATGCATACAAACTATAGATCCACCAAGGTTGCGGTGAAGGACTTCTTTTAGGATGCCGCCTGCTCGATCTAAGCCAATCAACGGCCTTATATAGGCCCCCTTGACAAACACGATTGAATGATAGGGATTTGTTGACATATAATAAGTTTCTTCAAATGGTACTATTATTCTTACCAATCTATATGAACAATACCATTGATCTGGCTAGTGACCGACTCTGCTTTCGCAGAGACCAACTTCTTACATTTACACGTAGGGCTTATGATTATCACCTTTGGAAAACCAGGGGACCTCTAACTTACTCTGGGCGCTTCTTCTCGTTCTTAAGTATGTACTTTCATCTTTTTCCACTTCACACCTCTCGATTGCTTACGGAAGTTCTAATTAGCTAAATCTTTGGTCTAATCTTTCCGAAACAGAAATCACAAACTTACACAATAGTGAGGTAACTACCTGAGACGATGCTAGGGAATCGCATGCACGCTCGATGAGAAAACCATATGTGACCTAATTCTGGTAACTGGATCTAAAAAGTGGGTGGTTGTTGGAGTATAGGGGGGCGTTGATGGACCTGCTTAGGGGCGTCAGAAGGGACGGCTCGCAATAGTTCGTCCGTCATCCATCAAATCTTCTGCTCTTAGCAAAGCTCCCAACAACACCGACAGGAGAAGTCAAGCGTGAGCCTCTAAAGTGCCGCCATACGAACCACAAGAAACAAGACAAAGACACCGGTACTTTACAAATAAACAAGGCACCGACCTCACGTCCTTAACAATATTCGTTCTACCTTCCACGGATTCTTGATATTCTACTCGGAAAATCTGCACAGCTATAGGCGACACTAATAAAAAAAGTTTCTGTGTGATTGACTCCTATTGATGATTGTGATGGCTTATTCTTTTCAGGCCAATTGTTCATCTGTTTCTATAGGTCTAAGCCAAAAGTGTCTACAGTCCCTATGGAATATATGTCATAGATCTTATGATTTCCACTTACAGAGTAAAGAATACAATGCTTTCAAACCTCATGCGAGTCGTTTGTATTTCTAATTATGATAACTTAGAACTCGCCGGGATATCACTGTTCAGTTTGGAGGCCTTTTCAACAGGCTAAACAAACTGTATTTGAGCTCCTGCATATGATGAAAGCTTACCTGCTGTGAAAAGGCTTAACAAGGCTGTATTTTATAATTACACAAGTTGGAATAGCCAGCTAATTTAAACTATACTCCCTCAAGCACAATATCGTTTTATTTAACGCAACTATCAGAACTCGGTGCCACAGAATTATTTTCTTTTCATCCCGTGTGTGAGACTAGATGTACGCATAAAAGAATAAAGAAAAACTTAAGACATTTTGAGCCCATGCTTAAAAGTTTACCAACCATTACGTGTATGACATTTGAATTATGAAACCTTAACCAAAACGTTGGATGGTTTACCTTACTAGCTTGTCCCTTGACGGGGTCCGAATATGCTCGACTGTTCAGTTACTTCTTCCTTGCTGAAGCTGGGAGTAATTCAAAACAGTGAATCAAAGCCTAAAGTTGGTGTTCTCCGTTGCTGCTTCTACTCTGCTTGGGTTTCAACTAAAGTTCCACTGCGTGAGCACTCACAACACGTTAGAATAACAACTCAAGTCAGGCGTGGTTTCAAAAAATTATCGACAGACTTCAAAACTGATAGATTTAATTAGCCAGCGTTTGATGTGCCGCTATACTGATTGATTGGCAAGAGTCGACCGAGGTTGATCGAGTTGTATGTTTGGCTCCCAACACAACACACCTCCAATATAAAGACACAGATAAGTAGAGCAGCTGTGAGGGGCTAAAATCAATCTCGCATTCTTTGTTGGGCCCTTGTGCCGAACCAACTAAAACAAAGAACCGATTTGTGGGGTCAAACCAGCCTCCGGGAAATGACACCGCCATCCTAATTATGAACATTCTCAGAACGTTTCTTCATGGCGCTCGGATTACTCGGTTGTTCGCATTTGGAGTGTAAATTGTACTGCAACGCCCCCCTCTTGACAATATTTTGACAGTATTGATGTCGGAAAGGGTCGAAGAACTCACATATGCATTCAAAGCTAGCGCCCCTTTGTTTCGGGCTTGATTTGAGCGAGAGCCAGTTGAGCTTGTGTGTTGAGTGAGAATAAAGATGTTGTTCGTTGAACGCGGCAGTCGGCAAAATAAAGCAACGACCGGCTGACCAAATGCGATAAGCATCACGGGGTTCTGTTGTTTTATTATCGAAGACTCTTCAATTCAAAAGGATCATACAAGATGCGACTAACATCTCGAAATCTCTCGCAGGGGACGAAGCCAAAAGGTCGTCCCAAATCTCCTCATCTTTAAAGTGTACACTTTGTATTAAGCGTTTATTGATTTAGCGCATTCACTGCCTTAATGCATTTGTTTACAAAAACCATTGTTTACTTGCCGATTACATACTAACTCGATAGGTAAACACAACCGTGAGATTCAGTACAAGCCATTTTTAACCAAACGCCACGAAAATTCACCTTCACTGCTCGGGTTTCGAGAGTATTTGTAACGGAGTTCAGCTTAAAAATCTAATAACTCTACCTAATCCGGCTTTATTAATGTTTTTTAAGTTTCCTAAGCCCTTTTAATACCATTGTAACTCCTAACAAGGATAATCATCCTTCAAATTGCCCCTAGCACTTTCAAACTCTATAATAAACTGCAGGGCTTGCAACATCAATAAGACAAAAACTATATCGAGGAAATTAAAAAAGTATAAATTCTAAGTTAGCTCTCCGGACACGTGGACTATGAAATCTGTGCGCGAAGGCGGGTTTTTGTCGGTAACTTCAAAACCTAAGATACAATACGTGTAATTAAATTAAGAAACAGTGTGGACGCGACGACAGGACCATAGGACAAACCATGAACCATTACACCATGAAACACGACACAACCCTTCACGCACGCATATTCAGTCTCTGTTCAAGCGAATATAACTCGTGTACTTGACTTATTGAATTTCAAGGCACTGACAAAGCTGAATAGCTCTGCTTTCATGTACAATGGATAGTGCCTGGTAGGATTTTATTGATGTATTGATTCCAATATAATAGCTCACGCTGCTAGGATATCTATACGCTCGATCCCATTCATGGTCGACTCTCCAAAGTCCTACCGTCATCGCAATATCCATTGAATAATCCCTTGATTATTTTGTATTCTATCTTTTAATTTCACTGTTTTGTTAGCCATCGAATATAAAGACGCTTTTGTTTGCTTTACCGCTTTTTTTTTTGACATACAGTTTTTTTAGTGATATTTTTTAAATCAGTGTAGTGAATCTTATGAGTTTTTCGGGAGCCCCTCTGTGAGCATCAAGGGTCGGCATGCTGTGAAAGGAAGGGCTTGTGCACTGGATTTTCTGTCTTATAATATCGATTGTTGGTGCCTTTTTTTTTACATTATTAAAAGGTTATAAAGCCTGCTTAGCGGGAAGTCATTCCAATGCTTGTTCGACTACAGAACGAAAGCTAGAATCAGTCATTATAAAAGCCCTACAAAACAGGTTGGGGCTGGAGTTATTTTTCTCGCTAATTTTTTCTTTGGGATTCCCTCTTAAAGATTACTACCCGCTTACTAACCACCGTTGAAACGCTAGTCTTTGTAGCTTTTTTAAAAGAGAGTTCACGTTATTTTTCATTAAGTGGTCAGCCAAAACAAACACCTTTAGAGGATGTAAAATCGTGGCGCATTATTTCAATGTTCTTATGTTTACAGAAATCAATATCAGCAAGTAATTAGAATAAACTTTCCAATTTCTTCTTTGCATGGTTCATAAGGTCAAGAACAATATTAGTTACTTTATTACTGCTTAAAATAGACTTGAGAATTATTCCAGACGGATTGAATTTGTTCATGCGAGTCACCGTTTTTTCGCTTGCAGGGATGACCAATCGAGTCACCTGCTCCAGTCAAAAAATGCGTACACAATTCTAGAAACTACTCTTACATAACTACATGTGGTAAGCGGGCCAGAGCCAAAAATCTCAAACTGCGCTCGTAGTTCGAAGCAACATTGTTTGATCCCTCTGAAAATTTTCAATGACGTTTTGTGAGGCTGGTATGGGATGGCGAATCCCTGCAAACAGGCCGGAGCTTTGTGAGACTTCACACTGGGATAATTAGCTTAGCGATAGCGTGTCAGACAAATGAGAAATTCTTCTGCCAAAAACTGTAATACAGTTATTTATTTTTTCATTTTTCCTTTCGTTCTCTCTCTCTCTCACTCACTCTCTCTCTCTCTCTCTCTCTCTCTCTCTCTCTCAAAAAAAAAAAAAAAACAAAAACCCTCTCGAATACGCTACCATATGAGTCCCATTTTTAAGAATGAACACGGTAATGACAGTGTTGCAATCAACTACAAAGAGAATTATGTATATAATTTAACCATTTGAAACAACATTTAATCAGAATTTCCTGTACTGGTACACTGCGAGCAGAGGTTTTTTTCTGGCCCTCCGTGGAGTCAGAAAATACCTGTCGCAGGGCACTGTACTGGTTGATTTATTTGTTATTTAGTTCAATAGCCAAGCTGTCTAGTATCTAACTGTTTCCGAGATCGCGCAGCAAGATAACAATTGCCAATATTACAATCCTTTATCAAAGATTTCGAGCAACCGTGTTGAACATTCTTGGCGATGACCATGGGGTACACCAGGTCTTTTGACTAACACTCATAATTACATTAGCAATCTTAAAATTTTGTATATGACTCATTTGGAAAATGATCCAATATTCAATTTTCATTTAAGGTTATAGTCATGAACTTCTCTTTTAGTAGCAACCTATTAATTTTATGAAAAAACAGGGAAATTTTTAATCGAGAATTTGTTTACAATGGAGAGACAAATGTGTCCATATTCTTCTTTTTTTGCTTTTTAAATTTCTTTTCTTTTTTTTCGAAGAGAAAAGAATTTCTGTAAAAAAGGTGTTATCCACAAGCAAACTTTTGGTTTGAAATAATTCCTATTATGATAAAGGAAAAATGTTATTAAAACTTAATTTAAAGTCGAAATTATTGCACGAAAATGGCACGGTAGAGGTGACTCATTATGATCGTAACCTTAAAAAGATTGTCAAAGATTTTACTGAAAAGGTAAAGCAACTTGAAGGGATTAAGCAGAGACAGGTTTTGAGAAAAAGCGAAAAATAACGGTCGTGTTTAAAGGCCGTATCTCTTGTTTCATATTTTTCAACCGCTACTTGTCTTAAATTCTTTGATACTCGAACTTGGATCTTAAAGTAAAGAAGACTAACAAGCCACAAATATCACAGTTTAGGATGTGTGATGACATTGAGTCTCAGTAGAACAATGGGTTCGTTAAATGAGAATTAATAAAAGGATGATTGTAGACATATACCATAGCACATGGTCGGCAAGAATGAAGGGTATTGCGAACGGAATTGGCTTTCTATGCTGATGTAGCATGAAAAGTTGTTCAATAAGTGGTTCAACAACACCGAGATAAATTGAAAATCGATTTCGGAAAGTCATAAAGAGCTGGAAAACATTACAACTGATGAATAAAAGAGAATAAGTCGAAACGATAACTGTACTAACGAGAAGGTAAAATAGTTCTTAGTTTAGGAATAACTCACTCCCTTCACCCTTCTCGCTCTTTCGTCTCTCTCTCAGTGTCTCTTTAGTTTGAAAACTGAGCCTCAGGTTTTCATCAAAGACGATGGTGCCTTGTCAAAAGCCATAATTACATAGACGACATTTCCATTTTCTAATTCAAGCTCGACATGACAGGTACACGAGTGGATAAATATTGACCAAAGCTTTTTAAGGTCGTCTATCTTCAGTTAACGGCGTGAACCTGAAAATACCAGCAATAGTGCTTCAGGGTGAGGTATAGTTAAACTCTCTAGTAGTAACTATAGTGTCGAACTGCAAAATAGCCATCCAACAAAGAAATATTGCATGAGTAAAAATGCCTTGAACTTGAAGAAAATTTAAGTCTCCTTTAACTGTGATTATAGGAAGAAATACTTCGCTAATGACAGTAAAATATTTTATTCATGATTTGCAGTCAAATCTTTATTTTCTTAGTAGAGCGAGTTAAGGATTTCAATACTGTAGGGAACATATTAAGTGTTCTATAGGCTTGGCAAAGCTACAAAATCAATGAAATATTGCTTTATTAATGTCAGGCATTTGTATTCTCGTTGTATAGCCAGTTAAGATACCAATAGAGAAGAATGAATATCCGCCCAAAAGGGTCGACAGTCGTTAACTATGTCCACCTCCTAGAGAAAGACTTGAAGGATGAGGGCATGGACCCTTTACGGCCTACTTGTCTACTGAAGACCCAACCCTTTTGAAAGGTTTGATAGATTTGATAAATTTTTAATTTTCAGTTCTGTCAGGAAAAAGTGGTTAAAGCTCTGGCATTCTGAGTCCTTTTTAGATTTTTTTGTTTTTGTTTCTATCTATCGAACATTTCTAAAATGGTTCAAACAAGACTCTACTGAGAGAAGGGTTTGCTCAACTTGAAGCAAAAGGCCAAAATTGTGTAGTGGGATTAAACTTCGCCATATTTCACAGGTTAATTTCAGAGCAAATACTAGTAAACTAACGTCTCTCTTTGCTAAAAGCCAAGCAGAATCATCAGAACAAGTACTATAAACGAGTATCAGACAAACAAACCCCTAGTATCCGCAAACAACTATACTATTCTTCAAGAATGGAATCCTCAAGACAAAGCTAGTGAAGAAAAAGAAGCCATTAATCGAAACACGCTGTGTCGTTTTGTGTGCGCTAATCGAAATCTCTATATATAACACACATTCTTTACGAAACCTTTACTCGATTTTTATATGATATATGATTATCTCGAGGAAAAATGATTCCAATAGAATAATTCTTTTTAAGATGCAACTTTAAAGTTCTACGGTACTCTCTTGTTAATAGGAAAAGCGTTGCTCTATTTAAGAACGATATTAAGATTCAGTACCTACCAGAGAGGAAACTGAAGATGTATACTCTAAAAATATCGTGTCGCCTCGATGACTCAGACAGGAGTTGTTTAAATTTTCCTAAACCAGGTCAGTTTTGTAGTCGGAATGTTGTAGATAGCTATTAACATCTTTTGTTTAGCTTTCGACGTTTGTATTTTTTTGGCTTACGCTTTTCTCCGCCCACATTTCTTCAAACAGAAGCAAGTGAAAATTACGATTCTGCTAAGGAAATATCAACAACGATAATTGTGTCCACGAATTCGCAGGATGGATTGACTTTATGTTCTAGTTCCCATAGCTTGCTTTTGAAAAATTAATATCTATCTCACTAATGGCCTCCAATTTGCATGTATTTTGTCATTTTCACTTTACCTGTAGTTTTGCATCTCGTTTTGCCAAACCTTAGAGGCGTTGATGTACTGTGAAAATGAAAGCAAGAGGATGAAACCTTCTGGCTTTAACACTTAAACAACGAATTGTAACTTTAACATTACGAGTTTTCTACTCTCAGTCTCTAAAGAAAAATTTTCCGTAATTCTATTTATTTTCGGTAATGAGATTTGACATACTCAGGTTTTTCTTTGTTATTATAAAATTATGATTTTGAATTCAAGTTCAATTATAGTATACTCCTCGGCATTGTCAAATTTGCTGTGTAGTACTACCGACTTGCATGGCACTCAAAGGAAAACTGTGTAACACTTTTATGAGATACA
>JAABNW020074115.1:0-19349 GCA_015164035.2 Radianthus crispa
CAACCTTGCAGTACTATCTGCGCTTGCGTATGTCGTTGTGCTTATGCTTGTGTCGCTAGTGAAAACCAGGCTTTAGTGAGGATGGAATTACAACTGCACGTTTGACTCTTTCTGGACACTGAAAAAGCGTTCCATCCACTTAACATTTTAAATTTTCCCCCATTCATTTGTTTTCGTGAAAAATGTGCTGAAGTGATCCGACCCTGAAATTCTTTTTGCGAAGGTTGAATGTTCTACTCACATTGGAAATGATTTTTTTTTCGACAGAAAAGTGAAAAACGTCGAGCAAAGAAGGAAGCAGCATTAGTTAAAGAAGAAATGCAGTGTAGGAACAGAGAACTCGTTCTGGTAAGTAGTATTTGTTTGGTATTAAGAATGGGTTGAAATGCTTTGATTGTTTCGTATTATACGTGAGCATCTGGCTCGAACAATTAGGGTAAGCTTGTCCCTCGCTATGACGTTAATGCATTGATTGACATGTGTGCATGACAGGTGGACCAGCAGTCAAGGAACACTTTCCAATAACTGGTCATTGCATTGATTGCTGTCATTTACCAGAGCAGATTTCGCCATGAAAAGCTCGATACTCTAAGCGTGCCTTACCACAGCCTTGATGTTTTCCAGAGTCCTGATTAGCTCACATTTTCGCTCACAAAGTGTTTGGTCTTCTCGAGCAACTTGTCTCGGTTAAGTTGTGCATATGCAGTGTACGGGGCTCAATGAATCGTTCATGATAACTTTACCTTTGGCATTACCTACTACCCTACCACTGACTGAGTATGACTTACAAACACAGCGTCTTCTCCCGCCCCCCCCCCTCCCCGCAGCTGAATATCGTCAAAAACCCCAAAGCGTTAATTAACATGTCCACTACTCGTTACAAATTCGAATTATGTTTACCAAAGAAGCTGGTCTGAACCTTCTTGTTGGGCCCCAAACACCTGTTCGCAGATTAACTCTACATACTGTAAGATTCGTCTCTTGAAATATTTTGTCTTGAAATAGTTTTTATTCTCTCTCAGGTTCGTAGAGCAATGTTGAAAAAACTCTTCGAAGAAGAGCGAATCCAACAAGAACGAGAGCTGCATGCTATTGGCAAAACCTTCTATATCAAGCGAGTATAAACGGTAGAAATGGAACTTAACTTAACGTAACTTATCAAGATTTTTCTTAGAAATAAATTATACAAATCTGCAAGGGGGTTGTACTGAGTTTTGTTGAGTCAATCTCCGGGCCCAAATATGTCAAATAATGACCGCTTTTTAAGACCCTCCTTAGCACATAGTTACTCGAGGGGGGCGATAAGGAAGCCCTTTTGATGTAGGTTTTTGTTCACTTTTTTCAAGCGTGACCATGCACAACCTTTTGTTTTGTCATTGTTTTACCCTTGCTGACTATGGCTGAGTACAAAAATCTTTCTTCTGGCTGCTGGTCCGAAATACCTAAAGATTTATGATAGATATTGGAATATTCCTTACGATAATCCCATAGAAAAAGTTTTTGTTTACTTGTTTTGCAGTTTCGGATGAGCCAAAGTCAAAATTTGTGCACGGTCAAGACCGGTTCAACCTCAAAAGCAAAACAAAGACCCATAACAATAGGTTTCCTAACCATCCCCCTCGACTATGCTTAGCATAATCAATAGAGCGAATTTCGTATGAGTGGGAAACGGACCGTACCGTACAGTGACCGTATTGTGACCATAACTACAGACCGTAATCTAAGAACCGTAACAGTGATCTAACAAAACATGCATGCACCGTAAACTTGCTTTTCCGTGTAACCGTGTCCGTACCGTAACTCTTACGGTCCATTTCCCACTCATACGAAATTCGCTCTATGATGAAATACGATGACGAAAAACCATGCATTCTTATTGTAGGTTTTGGATTTCTCTTAGCACTAGGAATCCTTTATTCATTTTTTATTTTGATCATTGATTACGATTCTATTCGCTTTGAATCATGTGATGGCGATAACGAAGCGGCATCACAGAAGAGGACCATTGATAGCGGTTGTGTATCATCCCCCTGCTGATCGCCTCTTAGATCGGCTTGTCGTATTGTAACCCACGCTAGAACAGCTTATTTCGGAACTCGTAGAGGAGGTCTTAAACTAGTTCTTAATAATTAATGCGTACGTATCTTTGTGACTTTTTTATTTTGACTAACGGACTTTGGGATTTCATCTCCATAATTTTAGCATGTTTTGGATCTTTCTAACTTGGATTCTGTCAGACAAACATGGCCCTTGGTAAGTTTTCTTTGGAAGACTATCGACTGTTCTTGGTGTTACATACGACAGTATTCTGTAAGAGATCAGTTGTTATCTTCGTTGGGTTGGTTTGGTCGTTTTCCGGTCTACAAGGATACACTAGTCTGTTGAGTTCTCTATTAATTTATGTACTAACAAATAATGAATGGAGTTTGACGCGCAGGGCTCGTCTTGCTGAAGGTTCTGAAGTGATGCCACTCTGCTATCGTTTTATTGGCATGTTTCTTTTAAATTCATTCAGCTATTCATTAGCTAGTCTTTCATCCTTCCTCCTGTTGTCTCTGTTGCTTTCGGGGCGAAATATTTCCTGGAAATGTTTTTCTTTTCGATCATTCATTTTTTCTCTTTAATATTGGTTTTTGTCTCTGTGGTCAAACCATTCCCTGTCTGCCGACATCCATCAAACTCTTAGAAGTACACAATGCCTTAAGCCTGAGTTTCGCCCTACTCAAGATTAGATCAAACCCAAGGCAGGTATGGATTCAAATCCCTGCTGTGGCACGAACCATGTCTTGACGAAGAGTGCTGAGTCGTTACTTTGATGCACTCGTATGACATCATGCTTTAGGTAAATGACCAGACCGATATCTTCCTCCGTTAAAACAAACCCCTTACAAACTTTGCCATACTTGTTACATATCTGTGTGGCTTGAGAGAGGTGGTCTACATGGTACGCGCATTTCCTCTGTCGTATTGACGAAGAACAAGAAAAGTCTCCTGCTCCTCTTTCCGTGGTTTGTCTCTTGAACACTGTGAAGTTTGAACTCCTACCAGCTCCTTTCACGAAGAGAGTGATCCTACGATTGAAGGCATCCTCTTGCGTCTTTCTGCGGAGATTTTGAATCCTGTCAATCTTGGAGAAGATCCAGTGGTACACCATGAATATGAAAATCAGAAGAAGCATGAAATTCAGGAGAGATGGTCGGAAGAAATAAACTCTTCCAGTTGTTGGTCGCAACTTGCACCTCATCTTCCCTGCTTCAGTCTCCTAAAGAAAAACGAAAAACAATTATTGAATAAAACAAGATGTATCCTGGCAGCAGCATGCTACGAATCGGAAAGGTTTTCACAGCTTTTTCCATCTATAATCCCAATGTAATAGGATCACAACATCATGAAAAATAACACAGCCAGGTCGGAGATGAATAGTGAATGCGATATTGAGAAAGTTCACCTGCTTGTGTGAAGCAAAACCTTACTTATCTAAAAAAATTTCCGCGAGTTTTTCAATACCTCAAACTAAGTTGCCTATGATCCTTGCGTTGTCTTTAGGCCAAAATAAAATCAGGAGTTTGTGCGATTCGTTGCTGAGATTCGTCATATTGGGGACGGGCCAATTTGATTGACATTGATTGAAACACTTTAAAACTGCATATTCGATTGTCGACATGAAATATTAATCATATCATACAAATTTCAATCATTTGAATTAGACAGCGGGGCTTCTGATCTCCTTTCGCGATTGTATTTCACAGTGACAAAGTGCTCCACCAGAGAGGAAAAATAGTTGAAAGTAGAAGAATGAAATACTGTGATATCAGTTGTGCGAGGGAATTCAAATCGTTTACATTGGTATTCTCTGTTCATTATCTCCCGGCTGGTGCTCAGGTACCTCAAGCTGGTTTAGCAGGCCGTGCGGTTAAAGACTTCCTAATCCATTTCTAAACACTGGCTGACTGAGGTACAAGGTAGTAATTGTTCTCATGATGGGATTACTGATCGTCGCACGGCCCTATCAGTGGGATTATTAGGCAGCTGCACTCAACGGGAACTAACAGTTGTTGCTATGGGACTGTTAGTGTTCGTTTTGACTGTTGCATATCTGTTTATCTTTAGTAAGATGAAGATGAGTCCGAGGAAGGAAAACATAGTTTTATCCAAGTTTTGGATGAAAAACGAGAAATGTTACAACAATATTTCGACTTTAATTCAAGTCATAATCATATAATTGTACGTTACAAGAGCAGCTATTTAAAACAACTCTAGTTCCCTAGAGGCCTTTGAACCTTCATTAATTTGAGGCCTTAGATTTTTGGGTCGGTACAGAAGTTCATAACTGCCTAAACATTGTTCATCATACTCATCTTCATCTTGATGCACCTTAAATTGTCAGATCGACATGTAGTATGATTCAGTTAAGCTTCCTTTTCTTTCAAGAACTTGGACACTCTGTTGTAAACGAGCATATATCATAATTTCTATCAGGGAAGCTATGTGGTTGTTTTAAAAAGGTTTTCTTAGTGTCCCACTAGTATGGATTCGTATTCAAACACACCTGTGTAGACCAGTGTGGTTCATCTTCATGGATCCGATGTCGCTTTACACAGGTAAACCCGAGCACAGGCTACCATGGCTATAATTCAACGCGATTCACCTAACTTTATATAAAAAAGCGCTTCCGCAACTCGATCTTTCCCCCCTTTCCGTTTACTCGAAGCTTCTTGGGTTATTTCCTCTTTATCCACAGGGTTATGATTGTCAAATGGAAAACTAGAAGAGCATGATTTTGATGAGGGTCTGTTGGGTTTAGAACCACTCTCAGTGTGTGCTGCATGACATTCTTCGTGTAAATGATAACCCCGTCACTACTTTGAATCATCCTCCAGAAAATAATTTTGTACTCAAAGGAGAATAGTCTTTCTTATCATTATTTTCTTTGCGATATTTTTGTTGCTCGCGTCTGAACTGCAAAGATTAGACAAGAGGATTTTTCACAGACCTTCACAGAAGTCTTACAAAGCTTCCGGCGTCTGACTAATTCAGATCAAGCCACCCGCTTTGTTTATACGAAAAGATGCAGTTTTGAGTGTACTGTAGTAGGGCTTACCAAACATTTCCTTGGCTGCATGGATGAGTCTGACTTGAGATAAGGTCACTTTATCGCGCTTGCCTCAAATTTAATAAATTTTGTATGACCTACCTTCGGAATATCTATGCTCACTGAGTTTTCCTCGGTAGCACCTTCACTATCTGAACAAGATTGGGCGAGATTTTCACGTTCTTCATCGTTGTCCCATTTCTCGAAGTTGAAAAGTTTTTTTAGAAGTGAATAGCCCATGCCAACTATGTTGTCGTTCTCACAGCTATTCTTGTCGTATTATTATTATTGTTCCGCTCTCTGGAATGTTCCAAGATAACCCGACCGACAATCTGACAGTAAAACCTTGACGGTATATTTTGAAGAAGTTGACCAGGATTTTCTTAAGTCTTTCATACATCCACTAAAAGGCAGGCATTCATTCAGTCAGTCTTTCTGTATATAGATATTCCTATTCAGATATATGCCGAGTTTCTCTCTGCTATAACCGACTCTTGTTAATGTTTCATGTAGAGGTCGTCTATAGGTGTATAGTTTTAACCAATCAAGAAGTCACCATTGAAAAACTCGCTTTGTTTAGGGTTTTTACTGTTTATATTCCCATGTTTTCCATTGTGATTGTCGCAATGATTGAGGTTCGTTGCCCCACGTGTTTCAACAGTGGACAGATGATTTGTATGAGCTGAAAAAATGGGCAAAAAGGTATATATTAGGGGTTAATATCTCTCTTGCTTTCCTGGCGGAAAACGATGAATCGGAAAGGACAGGAAGAGTGTGGAAGAAAGAAGTAAAGAAGCCTGGCCCCTCTAGGAGATACTTTCTATACGCTATGAAATCAGTTTCACTGTACCTTAGTTTCATGGTGAGCATTTAAATAAACTTCCTGAGCTTCCCGCTGGTCAGCTTTCTATCCCATGGTCATCCGGTTCATTTGGCCAATAATAACAGGACAAGCTGATGAAGGACAACGAGTTTTCTGATTTGCGTCATACAAACCACTGGAATTTTTTTGAAATAATAGTTATTTGAAATCACTTAAGCGAACCAAATCTGACCTTCAGTGTAAACAGACCCGTGTCATCTTCTTCGCTTAAAATGTTTATCTTGAAACAGAGATTTCTAAACAAAAACGTTCTTTGGAGGAGAGGGTCAGACTGGTGGTGGTTGCCAGCCAGCATTGCTTTTTTCTTCGATTGAAATCTTTTAGTTTTTGCAGAGACGAAAGAGGGGAAAACAAGATTGACGAGAAATAACCCTGAAAATTTCTATCAGTTTTTATCGTCACCTTGAACCGGTCAGACGTGCACGTTGAATCTAGATTGTTTTGAAGAGCGGAGACTGGAATACCTGAAAAAAAACCCTGGAATGAAAAGATAGTCCAGAACCCAAGATCCAATTGATTGACAGACGAATGCACGCACTACCGCTACAACCTAGCTACCTGACCAATAGATATATATCTGCAGGACGACAGCACAGGGAAACGACGGAGCAGCTCTTTTCATAATTTAATAATTTAACCTGCAGTGATAATCCAAATTTTTAAGTGTGTCATTTGTATTTCTATTGCCCCTAGCGAGAAACAAAATCCCGTCGAGTTAAAACAAAAGCTGCTTGGAAACATTCACGAAATTGTCAGATTTTTTGCTGATCACAATATCACCTCCCCCAAAGTACAAGGCCTTATTTCTCAAAGTCGCATTCGTTAAAAAGAAGTCGCATTTGATATTTCGTTCTTTAGCCCCAAAAGAGCATATTTACGAAATATTGAGCTGATGTACACAAAGCTGTCCTTATATGGAATGGCAAACAAATCGTATTTCTGTCTTGCCCTGCAGGACACGGTCTTGTACACCAAATTGAAAAATCGTTGTCGGGTTAAAAGGTTGAATCATCGAAGCTAAGACCGAAGGGTGTTCTGGGTAGATGGTATTCTAGTCATTTGGAGAGTGTTTACAGGAAGACACAAACATGGGAAGTGAACAAATGCTTTCTTCTTTCTTGAATCAATTTCAAGAGCTACAATATTCAATATGAATAATATAAACCTCATTTACTGTTTACCTTTTGGTCTCCGCTTCGATAAATCAAACTTTAATAACAGGACAATGATTTTTCAATTAGGTATATTGCGAGAATTTCAAGTGTAAACGTTACCAAATCTGAGGGCAGCAAACTCAGGCCCGTAGGCTGCTTTACGAAAGGGGAGGTTCGTTTTTGCATAATCGGGACCAGTGGCGGATCCAGGGTATTAGCCAGTAGTGGCCAAAAGACGGAGAAGCAAAAAAGAAAAAAAAAGAAGGAAGAAAGGAAGAAAGAGAAACGTAAGATTGACAGTTTTTGAACCTTGAAACAAGCTTTTTTCATGTCACTAAACTATTCTAGAGCATTAACAAACAATATACCAGGCAAAAAGACGGACCTTTTCAACGACCTTTTCCGAACCTCCCCAGCCTACGGGCATGAAACTAAATGTTCTTGTTATTCCATGGCAAAATCAAGGCAGGTTCTGGCAACCTGGACAGGCAAACCAAGTTTGGTAAACATTTTGACAGCAAATGAATTAGCATCAACGTCAGTCCAAAATTTGATTTTCGCAAGACAGTGCTCAATACATTAAAGTAGAGCTGAGAATATATGTTGTGGAGGAAAAAACGAATAAACTACAAGTTCATCCCTTTTCCTCCACAACACACACACACACACATATATATATAGCCTTTTGCAAAAATTCTGCAAATCCTATATGTCAATATAATAGCAATTTGCATATTTTCCAATTTCTTCAATTTGGCACCTTTTTGATCAAACATTGTTCATTATTACTCTCAAAGGTTGGCTTTGAATAACGGCATCAAAATTTTGTGGGAAAGTACGGAATATTGCCTGTTTTGAGCGATTTTTCTGCAAAAATTACCCATAATGCACCCGATATATTGATATATATTTTTGCAAAACGATCGATATATATATAGCGTTTTGCAAAAATTATGATATATCAATATATCGATATTTCGGGTGCGTTATGGGTAATTTGTCTGAAAAAATTGCTCAAAAAGGCTATATTGCATACTTTGTCACACACTTTTGATGCAGTATCACAAAACTAGCGTTTGAGAGTGGTAATGGACAACATTTAATGGAAATGGTGAAAAATTGAAGGCATTTGAAAATATGCAAATTTCTATATATTGATATATGGATATACTTGGGATTTACAGAATTTTTGCAAAACGCTATATATATTCATGTCATTGAAATTTTACATATTAGAGTATAATTGCGTAATTCAGCCAATAGGCTGCAATGCATTTTGAATTAAAGTATCTATCTATCTATCCAGTAGGCAACAATGAAACCCTGGCTTCTTTTATTTTTCCTTCCACGATTGAACTGGCATGGTATTCGGGAAATCGTTTTGGGAGCGAGCCAACGTGCAACAGTCTTAAAGTCGAACACTTGATTTAAGAAGGGTTGGCATTAAGAAGGTAAGTAAGAGTTTTAGGAATTTTCTAGTGCTTGAGAGAACTGGAAACATTTCCAAACGCCGATTGTCAATTTCCTCCGCCCTTCTCCGTCCGAACTTGGCTGAAAACCAAAATAATTTCCAAACCTAGTAACGGACATAGCAGTTAGGGGCTTTCTAAACTGTTAACACTTTACTTTGATGACTTGAATCACTTTAGCTTCTGCAGATGAAGGAAATGACAAAGAGGCCAAGGACAATGGAACGTTGAGTGTCATCTTCCATACCAGAGGTAATCCTTGCAGGATGAACAGTGGGATTACTCTGTCATGATTTGGAATGAAAGGGAACTAAATGCATGGGAAAAAATCAATTTGTATCAGCTTGCTATACTATAAGATAGTTGGTATTAATGGTTGGAATATCTACCGTCAGATTGATAGTGACTTTTTTTCTTCATCTTCATAAATCAAAAAGGAACACTTTTTATCAGAATCAAGATTAGATGCTTCTGCACCCAGAGCTATATCACAGGGATACCTGGAAGACGACCCCCTCCCCCCTCGCAACCAATCGATCCTTCAGAGTGGAGAGGGATAGGCATGCCGTTTGTCCATCATTGTGTTGCCTCAAAACCATAGACTCGAATAGAAACGACTTTTATAAAACTGGAAACTTTTTTGAGATGATCAATGTATATGGTAGAGAAGTGTATTATCTGACCCTGTTGGGTTCTTTCAAGGGTTTTAGCTGGGGACACTAACCCATTCCCATACTGACTGCCATTCCTCCTCACTGACAAGGCCTGACGCCCTGAGTGATTCATTACTATTGTTCTATATATCTAAGGTGTCCGGTTTCTGTAATCTAAACAGGAACACGGCCTGATCTCACCGCCAGCACGTGCCATGGACCATGGATCAATTTCTTCAGGAAAACTTCGAACAGGGAGGTAGAGAAAAGACGGTTTAATCCCCAAGACTGCTTGAGAAAATCCGATGAATTCAGGCCTGCAAAAGGAAAATACAAAGAGTGTGTTTGCACAGCTATTATCACTGCTTTAATGCCAGCTTTGTAATGAAGTGGGACGGGGCTGTGAATGGCATGACAATGGATGCACTCTTGGGATCACTTCCCTTGGCCTGGTTTGTTTGTCTAGTGGGACAATATCCCGAAGAGAATCACATCATTGTCTGTCAACGCAGGCCTGACTTCATCGATCATCGACCTTTGTATTGTATTATAATAAAAACACAAAAGACAATTGACTTATTGCCAGTTCTTATATAAACAGATTATTTTAGCCATCGTTTAGTCATCGGCTTGGTGCTTTGGGAGTGCTCGCTCATCGTTGGATTTCCTGCTAGAGGGCATGACGTCTTTACGGAGAAGATTCTATTTTTTGCTGGTTTTTTCGTGCGTCCCTTTTTTGTGGTCGTGTTCGCTGGCGGGGGTTATTCCGTGCCTAAAACCTGGCGATAAAGCCCCGGGATTCAGCGTGCAAACAACCGAGGGCCTTCTTTCATACAACACTGACCGGTCAAGCGATATCAAGGAACCGCTGGTAGTAGTCGCATTCACGAATGAATCGGGATTTTTGGAAAACCTTTTCGCGGATCCAAAGAGGATGGTTGGGGATCTTTTTGATCATTCCCCAGACAATGCCCACTATCTTTTCTTGTTCTACGACAATGCTGCTCTACAGAAAAATGAAGATGCAAGCCAAAGGTTGAAAAAGCTGCTGATCAACGAAATGTACCAGTACTTCAACAAAAAATGGTGAGGTCAAACCTTTTCCCTTAACATTTTTTCACTCAAAACTTGATTTTTTTCTCGGCATCTGCCCACTAAGAGCTATACAAAGTCGCGCTTCGATTGCGAAAAGGAAAAGTAATAGCGCAGGATTGAAACATGCTGGCATCATATATGTTTTGTTTCGGATACGGATGTTTTCTTGACTCTTTAGAATTTGCGCAAAGTTGACGCAGCGTGTGTTGTGAAAATCTTTACTGACGGGCCGAATTCCTTGACTTCAGAAAAAAAATCAACTTACTGACGAAGCTGGAAAAAAGATTTGCGTGGTAGGAGTTGAATCGAAGCCAAAATAACTTCAACATTAACATTGCGCATCTCTTGGACAAAATACCCCATCTGATAACTCCTTTTTGATTCCCTCCAATTTGTAATTGATTTAGTTGATGCTCATAAATTGATTGACTTTACAGAGCGCAGGATATGAATAATTTTTTCCGAGATGTTGAGAGTATGCTGCTTTGGTCGGAATGTCTCCCTATGGCGTAATGATGTTTTGATCACTCGAACCAAACGCCGTTAGTGTTTCATAGCTGGGTTTCTCCACACGCACCGCTGCGTTAGTCACCGATCTTAATTCTAGGGTGAAAACTAGCGATACTCTCTAGTTGAGCGACATCGATCTAATAGTTGTCATTCTTGGCTAATAGTCTAACCAGCACCTAACCGCAAATGGCCAAAGTGTAACTCAACACAGATAACCATTAATTGCCTGTGTAATTTTGACGAGTTAAGGAAGAATTATTCTAAACGCACGCGGAGATTAAAATATTTTTTTCGGTGGTTTTGGGTTGACATGACTCGGTAGACACGTTCCTGGAAGGGATTATTTCGGCGTTTTCTTAGCTCCTTGCTGGGTGCTGTCAGTATAGTCGAGTGATGGGTCTTTCTAGTAAGTGATAAATGTTTTAGCACCCACTTGCCCTTTGATTGAACTGATTGTCAACGCGAAAATTTATAATGCTGATTGGAGTTTGGGACAGACAGACAGGACATTCCAAAACCGGCGGGTTCCGAGTTCCGAGTGTATTCTTCTTTTGAGCTCTGCAATACCTTGGATTGAGTAAAACGTCGGTCTAGCTTGTATCAAAATGGAAAATAGACTTGTTTCCAAGGTCCTGACAAGAAAAGGGACCCTTCGATGTGGTGCAATTGTTGCCTCATTGGAGTCACATGATGTGAAACCTCTTTCCGTTCCTAATATATATTCATAATTCTCTAAACATTCCTGGTGGGTTAAATGGTCGCAAAAGAGCCTTTCTTTGATTCGAAGGTTGAGCTTGTTTTCAAAAATCACGGAAGATTTATCAAGTGCAAAAATGTTGGATGAACAAGAATTGAGCGCACGCACATGTGCTTTGTGTGCAGTTATAATGCACGCGGGAGTTGATAAAAAAAAAAAAAAAAACACGAGCAGTGTTGGGAGAAGCATAACCTTTTAAAATTGTCAGGCCTTCCGAAACACGAGGCGAAAATTTTCTTAAGAGCAAAGTTGTCAAAGTTCAAAGAGTCATGAATAGAATTAGCCTCCTTCTTCGGACCCATGCCCCGAAGAATATTAATAAAGCCGTTCAATTACAATTTCATTATGGCTCTGATTGGTTTTCATGAAGTTTTCTAGGTCACATGTAATACTTGCAAGGTCAATGTTATTCACGTTATTAGACTGAGTGCAAGACGTTACTGGTCGAGTCCTGTTTATTTCGGCGGTGCCATCAGGGCGAGTACGTGTTCTAATGGTTTTTGTTTTCGAGTGTGTGTAATCGAGTTCATTATGGTCACGTCAAAATCAACAGACAAAAAGATAAATGTACTCACTTACTGGAGCCCGCAACACTTGTTGTTAAGGCACGTAGCAATGATGAAAAACGTTTTGATGCAGTTTCAGAAAACTTCCATAAAGTTCCTTATAGTTCACTTTCGTCACAAGTACTGCGGTCTTGCTTGTTTACAATCAGTTCAGTTATTTGTTTTGTCTTCTTCTCATTGTTTCTAGAACGATTACGCACTATCTCGTGACCAGTTGCTATCTGTTGATCAAGTGTTCTGTTCCCTCCCGCCCCACTGTCTTTGCACAGGCAGCCCAAGCTATTTATGTGTGTGAAAGTTTAAGAAAAGCCGCGAATTGCGACTTTATTTTAATTTACTAATTGGGGGAGGGCCAGAAAATTTGTGGGAAGGACCCAAAATTTTTTGGGCTCTTTCATCTGCAATATTACTGCCCTTCCTCCCATTGGTAAATGACTGCTCCCTAAAGGCACAATGAATGTATTCTCGTCATTTAGTGTCCATTTAGTGTATCGTAGTTTTTCCTGATAAACAGCTTGGGCTGCCTGTGGTCTTTGTGTGCTGCCATATCCGTACCGAGCCTTGCCCGATCTTTTCTAAAATTTGGATTGCCTGATTTCCTTCGCTCGAAATCTGATTGGTTAATTAGTGCGGTTAACCTGGCTTGTTCACACCGTCTTTTAGGCATAAAGGTTGTGTGCGTGCGTGTCTTTTTGTGATCTTGATGTTCCCTAGCAATTTTGATTCACTGAAGTTTGTCACGACCTAGTTCGCACCGCGAGCCTTTCATAACCATACAAACACTACCTACTATGTAATTGTTAGTCATACAGGATTTCCCGTGTTTTTAGGATGAGATACAATAAAGAAATGCATCGAGTGGAAACCTTGTCAAATTATAGAAGGAAGAACATGCGCCATAATACCTTCCTTCAACACTGGAAATCCAAACTCCATTTTGCAACGTTTCCCGTCCATATGTTGGGCAACTGGATTCCTCGGGTTCTCTCACAGTGGTATTGTTCGGGACCTTTCTGTGGCTTGGATCAAATTGCAATTGAAAATCAGAATGGTAAGGTGCATTCGTCCTCCACCATCTCCTCCTCCCCCCCTCCCCTCCCTAACACATTTCCGCACTCTAACTGCGCGCCTGCAGCAGTTATAATCTCCATTTCCGCTATTATACCTAAACATAAATGCCTATCTCATCCCATCACCTTAAAACGATATCAGTTGGGAAACAACAAGTGAAGTGAGGGATTTTGCGTCTCCCCCTTCTTGCCGCAGCTGTGCGAAATGGCGCGGGAGATACAGACTGACCCACAGTATTCCCGGATGTACTTAACAGCGTCTTTTACTTTATTGACGTGGAAAAAAAGCGATCAAAGATTCCAGCGTGCTGAGCCAAATAGGTTATTGATTCATTAGCGCTCTTTGATTTAATTGTCTAATAGAAATTATGTCGGCAAGTGTGATGTATCCAAACCGAGGCTTTGGCAAGTACATCCGGGAATGCTTGCGCATCCGGCCGTATCCTGGGAAAGGGGCTATCATGATTCCTCCATTCATTCATATTCATGCATTCTCTCATTTTCCGCTTCCTTCCTCGCAATTTTTTCATTATTCAACCGACAGACTTTCAAAATGACACATTGTTTTCGTCAGGGAATGTTTTAAATGTGTTGCGCCGGCTAGACGCCAGGTACACGTGGTTACCATCCATAAAGAAACTGACAACACAAAAGAAACGCTTTCTCGTGGTTTATGTTCCTGACGCATGCGCAAACGTCTTTTCGGTTGTGGTGAAAGGAGTCCTTGCACTGGTGTACAGCGGACAAGGCAAATGCTCGACGTTTACAAAGGTAAGAAATTCGTGGTAACAAAGGATCTAGAGCAGATTTCGTATGACTGTGAAAAGTTCAGTGCCATGAGCATGTCGTGTCGTAACTAGGATTTTGATTGGTTGGATTTTCTTTTTACGCGATGTGATTGGCTAAGCACGACATTGCAGTGCCGTGTCCACGCCGTGACAGTGTCCGTGCAGTGTTTCGTGCCGTGTTTCTTGCATTTGATTGGACGAGGAGTACGTGTCTTGCAGTGACCGTGATGCTTTCTAGGTTTTTAATTGGCTGACTCCTTGCCGTGACAGTGTACGTATCGTGAACGTTTCACAGTCATACGAAAACTGCACTATACCTCAGCCGTATAGTGACTGTGTATGCTATCCGCTTCCTTTGACGCGGAGGAATTGATAACATGAAGGTCATAAATAAACTTGGGTGTATTATCATTTGCAGATCAAAAACGCGCAAAACAACGGAGTACTTGGAGTCATCGTGTATTCAAAACCAGGCGATTACCATGAAGAACTGAATTGCCATCAAAAGGAATGCGAGACTGACCTCACTATTCCCGCCAGTATTATTCACATCACGGATGGTTATGGCTGGAAAGAGGTACCAGTGGGCAACATGTATGTTCGTTTCCAGACCACACCATCGGACATGTTCACTTTTGGAATAGACGGCCAGGGTCATGTTCGGCAGACAAGTTGGTCCTTGTATCCCAGCATGCGCTTCTTGGCGTACCACGCGCAGTGGTGAGTTAATTAATCTTGCATAGTGGTTTCTTTACATCTAGAGCCTCCTCTATGCATTGGCTGCTCTTCTTTTTATCACCCCACGACAAAATAGGATGCTAGAGTGACCATCACATAACCAAGCCTTTCCTGCCACAACGTTCGCTATAGCGAGGGTAGACCAAGAGGTGGCTGCCTTTGTTGCCAATCCATCTTAATGAGATCTGCAGTAGATGGAGATCGGTACTTTTTAAATTTGATCATGCCACGACGCGCTAGTCATCATTGAACATGATCCCATGCGCGTGGAGCCGAGAAACAAGCATTTGCGCGTGTAGATTCATCATTTTCCATGCATTGATTCACTGACCAAACACAAAGCACTCAAGCGAGGCGCCAAGGTCCAGTGACCTTAGTTTCAAAGGACTTTGCAAATTTTACCTTGCCGCCTCGGCTGAATGCTTTGTGTTGGACCAGTGAACCGATGTATGGAAAGTACTGAAGACATTGCTTCCTTTGCAACAAGTCTAACTTGGTAAAGTCTCTACAGCAAATGGAGATAGATACTTTTCAAATTTATTCGTGCCATAACCCGCTAGTCACCATTTAACGTGATCCTATGGGCATAGTGAACGTAGAACAAAGAAGCAAACGTGCGCACGCTAGATGACGTTTTTTTTTACAAGTCGAGTAATCGTAGGAAAGTCCATAAAGTAGGTAGTGGTTGATATCACATCGTGCATATCACGGTTCACTAGTCACCATTCGATCCATGAAGGAATCGTGTGGACACGTAGACGAGGATTTGATCGTGAAATGCGGTGGTGATCGCTTTTTGTTTTTCTTAAAGGTTTAACTACGTGACAGAGGCCGTGAGGAATGAGACAGGAGATGCCAGGTTGATATGCATCTTCAAGGACCACTTGATACAAGGCTCACAAGCCATCACAACTGATATTACTCTACCAGACTATAGAGGTAGGTACTCGATTCATCCACATCTGCCAAAAATATCTGTCCGTCCGTCCGTCTTTTTCTCCGTCTTTGTCTTGCGCGCGCGCCAGCCAGCCAGTGTTGACTTGAACAATGAAATTTTTTACGCCTCATTTTTTGTTTAGATCTCAAGCGATCAGGGTCCATTAACGCTATGAGAAAGTTTATTGAGAGCCGCAGAAACGCCCTTACTGTTAAAGAATATTTATGAAAAGAATCATTTTTCTCGTCTTTAGCTCCCATGCCTTCAGGGAACAATTTTGCTGCCTCTCACGGGTTAAAGAAAACTTGATTAGAAAAGATTGAACTTGTTTTTTTTAATATTCAATACCCCATATACCGGTACCTAATTGCCAGATCGAATCCCTCTTCAGAATTGAAGTTATACCAAAACGTGGAAGTGGAAATATCACTAATCTGTCCGAAGACTGGACCCAGTGCCTGTACTCATTGGGATCACGTCATCAAACTTCTTGTCAGTTGCGATCCAAGTAAAAGACCTGGGCACGAGTTAACGAGGTGGATCATGGCTTATGGGAGGTAAGGAGGCTCAAAAACCAATGACAAGAAAACGAGCGGACGTGCTGTGTGCAGTTATAAATCGCGCGGAGATTGGCACAACTCGAGAGAAGTGTTGGGAGAAGCACGACGCGAAGCGGAGTGTTTCTCAACACGTCTCGAGAGTTTCTGCCAATTCCAAAGTGCTTTATGACTGGACACAGTACAGTGGGCGAGTTTTCTATTTCTTTTATAAAATACAAAGAAAAGATCCCGTCAACATCATGCAAACACGCGTGCTGTGTGTTCTTATATTGCACGCCCGCGTGATCAGTTTTGGCCAATCAGAACGCGAGATTTATATCAGTTATTTTATCAAACAATTTATTGCTTGAATCGTTCTGACTGTCTGCCGCTTCCTTAGCTTCGTAGCGTCATAGGGAAACGAGTTTTGTTTTTGCGCCATCGTGAGCAGAAGTCTCAAGGGCAGGCTCACGGTGTGATTCAAACGCAGGCGCCATCGTAAGCAAATATCGCATTTGTCCTCCGTTTTAGATTTCAATTGTAATTTGTTATAATTGTTAGGCGGACTAGTTCACTGATAACTCCAGTCAGATCAGTGTTACCATTACTGAAAGCCAACTCCAGCACATCCAGCAGATGTTCTTTCACTGTGATTACCCAGGAGTCTGTCATGCCATGGATCATAACTGTGAACATCAGGCTGTCGGAAAAGATTAAACGTAAGCTATAATTACCCAAAAGCTTTTGTTAACTTGAAAGGTAAAGCAAGAAGATGAACAAAA
Source organism: Radianthus crispa (assembly GCA_015164035.2). Classification (NCBI taxonomy): domain Eukaryota; kingdom Metazoa; phylum Cnidaria; class Anthozoa; order Actiniaria; family Stichodactylidae; genus Radianthus; species Radianthus crispa. The sequence goes on from JAABNW020074115.1 coordinate 17,034, forward strand.
TTATCTCCCAGGCGCGGGGTGGTAGTGCGCAAATACATGTATTGAGATTGCTGCCACCGTTTTTGGCACCAAGATTGTTGTTTCTTTGTTTGTTCTAATTTTCATTGTCACCGGCTGTGTTGGGTTTGCTGAGGATGGCTTGAATTGCTGCTGCTGCTGCAGCTGGCACGCAGTTGTAACTGCTGCTGTTACAGTTGTTGTTTCTGGTTAGTTTGCCTGGTGTTGGTGCTGTTCGTTGCTGATGGTGAAGCTTTAGTTAATGGCTTATTTGTAATGATACTTACAAACCTGTCATGTTTTTTTTAAAACATCTCCTCAGGAAACATGAACTACACAACCTGGCGCCAAATCGAAAAGAACTTAGTTCCCATTGAAGTCGTCGATCTATTCACCGGATGCTTTTTCGACGAGAACTGTAACAAGAAAAAAACTACCCCAAGGTTCTTCAAAGTTCCCAAGAAAATCGCACGCGTCAAACTCGTGGCTACAATCACAGGTCATGGCCGCGATAACAACAACTGCGCAAGAGCATGCCTAACGACGCATCGCTTTATCATCAACAAGTCAAAGAATTCCACCAAAACGAGAGTCTTAAAGAACACTGGTTCAGCACCGGTCTGCGTAAGTGATCTTTCAGATCCAAACAATCCAATTAATTCCCAGAGAATGTGGCTCCGTGGAAGACAGCCGTGGTGTGATGGACAAGAAGTTGTCCCTTGGGAGGAAGATGTAACAAGCTTTGTCAGGTTTGGCGATGCGTTGAATTTCATTGAGTATCGAGCTTTTTACAACGGTACTGACCCCAGACCGACCCAGGATCCTGGAACTATCGTCATGTCTAGTTACCTGGTGTACTATGTCTATGAAGATTTCGTCTGATTCTGAAGAATTTTATATCAAGCAAAGCGCGCAGGAAATCTGCCATAGTGCTTTGAAGGGCTATGAAATAGGCGGGGGAGTTTGAAGACAGAGCAGACTAGGTGTTGTAGTGTACTAAACAAATCTCTGTCTTAAAAGCAGCCACCTTTGGGAATTTTCTAAATGTATGCAAAATAGACCTTCTCGGCTTGGACGTAATGTTTTTCCATTTCAGATCACGTGTCATTCTCTTGAGTATCATTTCTTTTTTTATGTTTGCGCACGCAAGACATGCAATGAATGCGACCCAAATACGCCTATATTCTTAGTGGAAGGGCACGATCTTAAATGGAAAAATCATTATGCCCAAGCCGAAGGGTCTATAGATGAGGGCTGCCCGACAGAACGTCAACTGAATTGCTCTTTGCACGAATAGAAACTGAAAACACTACTTTTGTCGATGTCGTCACTGTTAGATGGACTTCGGCCATACCTCTACCACACCCACCCTCCACATACCCACTTGTATCCACCCCTGTCAGTTCCCATTCATGCAAATCTAGTCCTTAGTCCACTTATTTGCTTGGTGCTGGTTCACCTTCAAAGCAAAATACTGGGAAAATAGGCCCTTGGTACTCATTTAGACTAAGTACAGCAAGTAAGTGTGCACACGTCAAGAGCATTGGGGAACGTCAAATTGATACATGATATTTTAGATGCTTGCTTATTGAAGTCAAACGTATGACTGATTATCAACCTAGCGTCATATCGTGGAACTCGTGGATATTTTGATTGTTATTAAGATTTGCAGTAGTGAACCTTGTGACGTTTGACGTTATGTTTGAGAGAATATTTTCTTAAAGACATAGTTTTTAAGAGGAATGCTTGTATTGTTCAGGGAGGGAGGGAGGGTCGGCCGTTGAGGCTTTGGACGTCGGACGGTCGTTTGCATAATGGCATTATTTTACTCCAATACTGCAGAATGCTTCGCATATTTTCTTTATTCAAATTCGTATTCCCTCGTGGTACCATTGGTGCTATTTCAATGTTAAAACGGAGCAGGCAGGAGAGCATTCATTTTTTAGGAGGAGGGGGGGCGGAGGAATTGAGGAGGGGGGGAGGTCACACGCCCGTAGGCTGCTTTACGAAAGGGGAGGTTCGTTTTTGTATAATCGGGACCAGTTGAGGTTCCAGGGCTTGAGCCAGGAGTGGCTAAAAGACGGAGAACCAAAAAAAAAAAGAAGAAGAAGAAGAAGAAAAAGAAAAGGAATAGAGCAAGCAAAAGCAAGATTGACAGTTTTTTCATGTCACTAAATTATTCTAGAGCATTAACAAACAATATACCAGGCAAAAAACGGACCTTTTCAACGAGTGGGGGGGGGGGGGGGTCGCCCGAACCCCCCGAACCCCCCCAGCCTACGGGCATGGGGTCAAAAAATTTACGGTATGAAAAGGGGG
>JAABNW020074337.1:4438-19319 GCA_015164035.2 Radianthus crispa
TTTTTTCTCTTTCCATTGTAATGTTTCTTTATCCCATGTAGTATCATTTCTTTGATAAAAGGCTCAACTAGAAAAGAAGGACAAATTAATATAGATTTGCATCAAAGAATCTCATTTCCTCAAAGGAGAAACATTCTGCTCAAGCTAGCTAGGTCTAGGTCTGTTTGTTACTGAAATGCGTGGGAAAAAGCTTTTTTGGCAACAGCTGTAAAACCTTAGTAAACGAAGCAAATTGTTATTAATTATCGACATTAGATTGTTCTGTGCAAATTAATTCCTTTTAGATGGCTATTCGTCTTTCGAGGTAAATACGTCGCTGAAAATAGAACGGCTATATATAAAACAAAATTTTGAGATTGAGAGGCTGCGGTGTTTGTGTTCAAGGAAGCCCTGCGGCAGGTTTGTAGAAAAATAACCAAAATAAAATAAAATTATCCACAAAACAAGGTCCGTATTTATAAGCATTGAAAAAGCAAGGTAAATGAATTAACTAAATGCAGATATTTCTACTTACCTTTCGCTTTAGAAAACCTCCATCTTTTTTTGGATCTATTATCCCAACTCGCACCTTCATTCCACGAAGTGAAAATTCAAATTCCTCCCATTGCTGGAGGGTTTTTTCCTTCACATTTTGAATAGCAAGAATCCATGCATCGTTATCACCGTTAATGATCTTCGATTCATAATTCTTTGATGTTATCTCTACGAGTCCATATTCAGAAGATTTCCCAAAAGATTCGTGGCAAAAACTTAGTGTTTTCAGAAGTACAAAGAATAGATAAAATACTATACTATCAGGTTTTGAAAACATTGTAAAAGATATCTTTCGTTTTGCACGAATGAAAATTTATCGCCCAAGGCTTTTCAGATATAACAATAATTCTAATGTAAACAACTAAAACGCGTTAATTTTTAAAGTTAAATAATATAAGAAAACAATTTCGTTAAGCTTTTGTTATAATGATAATAAAAGTTGACCGGGTTTTAAAAAACGTAGTTAATTTTGCTTTTTGTCTCGAACCTGAATCTTATCACGAGCTGTTTTGGTCATTTGTTTCTCCACTTGAAGACCAAGGCTTTCAGAGTCAAGAATCCCTTCAAAGAATCAAGTTTTAAATGATTATGACACCGTTGGCTTTGCATTACGTGAACATTGACTGAACGCAGCTATATAAACACAGAAAAGCACACACAGCTTTGCTGGTGATCTCAATTAAATCCAAAATACAACGAAAATGTTCTCTAAAGATTACAATTTCATTTATTTCTCTCACTTGTACAATTCAGCTATGTTTTTGCACATTTTTTGTATTATACCCAATTTCCCGCCAAAATCTAGACGCGCGCGGTCTGTCAGTAAAGCAACTCTCTAAAAAATTCTGTTCAGTTTTCTTTCTACTATTTTTTCTTTACTATTCTAAATGAAATCACAATAAATATATTGACTTCATAACTGAGCCTGACTGTAGTATATTAAGACTACATTTTCTATTTGCACAGGCTTATTTGCACTGCAAGTAACGAGTGTTGCTTTTTGTCCAAAGATTTCTGTGAATATTATAATAATAACTACTATTTCTACTAAATTCTAATATTCTACTTTAATAAAATACCATTAAAATTTTCCTTTTTTGATAAAGATTGTACGGTGGATTATATTAAAGCCAATTTATGAAGGCAAGACGATTTCCGTGGATTCAAAAGGTGGGTGGAATGTTCTCTGTAGCTCGTCTCGCAACCCGCGTTGCAACACAAGTTGTCAGAGACATTACACAGTACAGTGGAGACGCTATCGTTGCCGTCGCAACGATTGCTGAAACTTATATAGCAACATTTTTTTTCAAATTGCACTCCAGGTTAAGGATATGCGCAACAAAATTGTGCGACTTGTCGCACAACGTTGTTGCGTTACAAGCTGTAGAGCGATGATGCTCGTATTTCCACGCGGCTCGCAACTTGCAACGCAACAAACATTTCTGTTGCAGGTTGCGAGCCGGGTGGAAATACGAGCAACATCGCTCTGCAACTTACTATGCAGCAATGTTGCGCGACAAGTTGAACGATTTGTTTCGTGTATTTCCGCACCTTATGCAACTCGTGTGACAACAAGTTGTAGAAAAATTGAAAAGACTGTATTGGCATAAAGGGTATTTCACCTTAACGTAATCAGGGCTAAATCTATAATTCTGAATTTATAACGTTTGAAGACCAAACAACTTATAAAGTGATTATTTTGGGTGAAGCTGTAAAAATTTCATGAAGCCCCATATACTAAATCAATTTGGAAAGTCTGCGAAATACAGCTAAATTATTGTGATTAAATTATGAAGATGTAATAGACTTCTTTATCCCTTTATGAGTAATCCACAACCGGCAGAACGAAGCCTGAGATTGGACGAACAAACAATAAATGGTGAGATAAAACAAAGAACGCAGCTCACATGTAGATCAATACACATTGTTCACCATAATCCACGCTTTCTTTGTTTTTGTTATTTCGTCCAACCCCAGGCTTCGTTATACCAGTGGACTCCGACCCTTCTTTATAGTTTCAGTAAATGTTTACCCATACAGACCACATGTCATTCCCTGGCCGTATCTTTTCTATATTCAAATTTGCACATGAGAAGACACATAATGGGTACAACTCAAACAAAAAGTCATATTCTTAAACAAATGACACGTGGTCTGAAATGGGAAAAGATTTCCACCCAAGACAAACGTATACCGCTGCCTTCACTGCTACGCGCTGATTGAGACACTGTCAACAGTCGCCACCGGGAAAGCGAGCAATACAGGATACACTGTTGTCAGTCAAGCAAATTGGTCGGTACATAGCTACCGCATTGCTGAGAAGGCCATTTGGTAATGTAGTTTACTTTGATTGATGACACTGAATGTATTGTTCGTGTTCGTGTTCGTGTTACCCATCGCGACAGTTGTCTGGACACCACATATAGCAACCTTTGTGCAACGAGTTCGAGAATATAAAAAGACTTTTCATTTTAATAGTGGCATGGCCCACCGTTTCCTCTTTTGCCAAATTGCCAAAAAAAGATGGGTTTTTTTCTTTCTTTTTTCCGAAATATACTAGAACTATCCTTCCAACTCAACTAAGGAAACTAGCCTTAAAATTTGGTCAGAAGAATATACTTCAAAATGGCTGTTAGGACTACGTAGTATACATCACCTGGCGCATCTTACTAATTAATATTTTTGTTATTTATACCTAGTAGGGACTTCCCAGCCAGGGGATAACCCCATCATAATACCCAGATAAACTCTATATGTTTACAAATATAAATAAACTATTCCTTGCCGTTGTAATCCATCCAAAAATCCAAATAAACTATACTAGTAAAGGATACTAACAAAGTACACACCTAATTGAAAAATCGTTGTCGGGTTGAAAAGGTTGACTCATCGAAGCTAACATCAAAAGGTGTTGTTAGTAGGTTGTTTGGAGAGTGTTTGCATGAAAACACAAACATGGGAAGTGAAGAGATGCTTTGTCCGGTAACTTGAATCAATTTCAAGAGCTGCAATATTAAATATGAATATTAGCCTCGTTAACTGTCCAGAATACTTTTTGGACTCGTCTTCGATAAAACAACCTTTTAACAACACGACAGTGATTCTTCAGTTAGGTGTGTATATAACTTAATTTGAAGGCAAAACGATAGTCTTGTGAAATTTGTTTTGTCCTCCAAACGGCTACTTAAGGCCCTGTTACACGACGCAAATTTCTCCTGCAGCTTGTCTCTTAACGCCTGGACCATTCAGCGTGTAACATACCGTGCAATGCGAAAAAATGCTGCGAGACAAGTTGCAGCAATCGTTACGAAGGGTAGGATCCGCTTCTACTTTTGGCAACGATTGCGTCAGCATTGCACCGTGTAGCCGCGCATGTGCGGTCGCAACAACGTTGCGAGACAAGTTGCAGAGAAAATTGTGTCGTGTATCAAGCCTTTAGGGGAACCAAGGAATCCATTCCTGTATGTTTTTGTTTTCCTTTGTACAATTGCAGATTCATCTATTCGATACCATATCTTTTATGGTCAAATGTATATAACTATTTTTTTAACTTCCCTCTTATGGTTAGCCCCATTCCTATTTCCCACCAAAAGTTTTATTTCCCGCCAACTAAAAGTTTTGATGAAAATTCATTTTCAATCAAATTTAGAGCAATCACGTTTTAAAATGTTTGCTAATTCCATAACAATTATCTAAGGCCATTTCTCAAAAAATATAAGAAATTCTGACTTTTGTCCTTCAGGCACTCATGACCACAGGGTTCTGTCATTCCTCCGCTGGCAAATCAGAGCATGCGCAAAGACAGCGAGTGGACTTGGTCACAATACACCGAATCGAAATATGGCATCCAATTTGGATTGCGATTGTTCGGCACTGACTAGCCTCTCAAACGTGATAATCCTTTTGTGTTTCCACGTGAAGACGAGGCTAGTCAGTCCAGAACAATGGCTATTCAAATTGAACGCCATATTTCGATTCGGTGCATAGAATCTTATCCGTTGCGTTACAATGTTTTCCAATAAATTTCAGACGTAACACTCCCTTGAGTATCATTTCTTTGTTTTATGGTTGCACTCGGTTTTACATGAAAAGACACATGAATATTACAAATTAAGCAAAGAAAATGACGTGGTCTGGAATGGTAATCACTGCAACATAACGAATATGATCCTATTGCCCTTCACGTAGTTGATTGTCACAGTAAAACGAATACGAGAATTCTGACGCCATGATGAACTTTGGCGTGGCAAAACCTATGGCATTTAGCTGATGTAATGCATCCATAAAAATTCTCCTACATTCTATTGACGTTTATCGTATTGGTTGTAATTCATTTTACTGATTTTTATGAACAAATTACATCAACTGCTTTATTACATAGGCATACCTAGACTGACAGGTATTGGTCTAGACCATTAACTACGTTAGGCCATGAAGTTCAGATGGGCGCGATAATAAGTGGATGCACTTAGATATCTTTCATTATGCCATAGCTGAATGGCACCAAAATCAGACATGACTACACACATATTTACTGACTTTACCTTTCTCTGTAGCATACTAATAAAGTCTTTTAATGCTCCCGCCTACAGAAAATTCTCAAAATACCAAACCTAAGATCCTGCTCAGAAGATCGCCACTCTAAGGAGGTGGGAATTCGGAGTCATCCTTCATCTGTGTAGCCCACCAGTCCCTTACTTCGCCACTTTCTTTATGTTCAACGGGAGGTTGCTTGTGTCTTGATCTCATCACAGGAGGAGCTGGTGGGGGTTCAACTATTTCCGTCGGAAATGTCACAGTAGAAGTTTTCCGCTGTGAAGGAACTCTATCTGGACCAGAGAATTTTCTCTGGCGCGGAGGGGTGGAGGGAGGGGCTAGAAGACCCGCAGATTGTGAAGACAGTGTTCGACCAGCCGGGGCTTTCTCTGGTTCTTTTTCTTCATCTTCGCCGCTGCTGAACCGATCTCTTTCACGTTCACGTTCACGTTGCTCGCGTTCACGCTGTTCACGATCAGACTCGTCATTTAGTCCCGCGTTGTTTATGCTCTCGTTGCTAGACACCAAGGGACTTGCACGAGCCTCCTTTTGTTGTCGTTCTCTCTCGCGCTTCATTCGAAGCTTGATGAACCAATCACGTATGGTTTGGATGGCTACCTCTTGATCAATAGTGTACTCCAGTTCCTCGCGCTCTAAAAGTTCCTCTAGCTGTAAGCAACGAGAAATGTCTACCGTTCTGTAAGCTATCACGCCCAAAACATCGTGGAACGAAACATCTCCTCCATTACGCAACTTTTCAATCTCACAACACATGTGCCTGAAAGTCACTGACCTTTCATCAACACCTAAACGACCTTTAAGGAAGTTGTTCTGCTTGAAGAAGATGTAGACCCGTAAAAATAATCGAGCTTGTGGCACCGACATGACTCCTCGGCGACCTTTGTCTACGAGATTCCACGCCATTTGGAAATCACGCAAATCTGTGTTACTAAGAATTGAATCTTCGTCGCTTGCGTAGAACAGAGAAAAGTTCTCGATGATGACGGCGACGAAGACGTTTAGCAGAACGAATGTAACAAGTACGTAGAACGACATAAAGTATGTCAGAGATGCTGCAGAGTTCCCACAATCCGTGCGCCAACACTTTGGGTTGCTTGTTGGACACTCGTCAGGATCCGCTGGTGTGCAATACGGTTCGTCCACCATACAGTCATGCATCACCTTGTTCCAGTCTTCTCCAGTTGTGATTCTAAAGAGAAGGATCATAGCATTGAAGCTGGTCCGGAAGTTAGCATAACGATTGATAGCTTCACCGAACTTCACCGAACCAAAGAGGATGACCCCAGCGAGCGAGTAGCACATCATCAGGACCACGAGGACAGCGATGGTGAAGAAACTCTTGACCAAACTCATGACAACTGTTAACATTAACATCTTCAATGTGTCGTGCTTGCCAGACAATGTTAGGAATCTAAACACTATGATTACCACTCCAAAGATCAAGGCAATGGTGTAAGCACTTTCGTTTCTGTCCAATGAGAAGTTAAGAATCACCCAAAGGATTCCAAGGCTTGTCAGAAGCATGTCAAATCGATTTCTCATGCTTCGCCAGTATCCCTCAAAAGTGTAGGCTATTATCTTCAAGATGGCGTCTACGAAGAAGAACAGGGTACAGCCAGCTGCTAGACTCGTCACGCCATCACGTGTAGGAGCCTCTACTGTTGTCCACTGCCCAACAGCAAGAGTAGTGCACTCCAAGAGAACAATGACTGCCACGATACGGCGGTACAACACGGACTGAATAATGTCGTACAAGGTTTTCTGTATACCTGGGTCATCGGGCCGAGGAGGAAGGTGCAGAGGTTGCGCCAACTTGAGTCGCTTCTTCAAGTCCTGCCATCTTCTTTGATCAACTGTAAGCAAAGCAATACCCTTGTGTTCGTTGAAGTTTGTCACCACAACACCCACGAAGAGAGTAAGACCAATCATACTTCCAAATAACACGTATATGTGGACGTACATTCCGTACTGTGGACCCACGACGCTGTCAATCACATCTCGCACTTCCAACCACCCTTCCAGAGACAGTACCTCAACCAGTGCAAGAAAGGCATTCATAACATTATCGAAGTCAAAGTTTCTGGGGTTTTTCCACACCCGGGGTACCATAATCGATGGAACATCCCCGGCTAAGACAGTTAACTCTCTTGGCGTTGAAAGTTTTATTTCAAAGGATCCGTTGCAATCCTCTTTAGTTGTTATTTCGATGTCATTACATCGGCCAAGCTTGCCCGAGAACACCTGCACACCATAAATAGCGAAACTGAACATAAGAATCAGTTGTAGGGCTGAGACTTTGAGAATTTCTTTGTACCCGCCAACAAGTTCCATGATTACTTTCTTCATTTTGGGCATCAAAGTTATGATACGAAGAGGACGCAGACAGCGCAAGATCATCAACATTTGGGCAGCCGATCCTGCGCGCACTTGTTTTGGTTGCAAGCAGACGTAGACGAGACCTTGTAAGTAGATAAACACGTCCAGGACTCCGCCAAAGTTTTGTACGACAGCATTGGGTGTGAAGATTAATCCATCTGCAAGGATTTTTATACCCAGCTCAAGGCTCATGGCCACCACGAAGAAGTGCTCAAAAGTGCTTGTCCAGTCGTTTTCAAACGTGGTCATCCCTTGAGTTTCCATCATCATCGAAAGACAAGAGGCCAGTGTTATGAATACCATGATCCACTCAAGGTAGGTCTGTGATGCTAGGCTCTTTTGGATGGTTTCCATGGAAATCATGCTGCTACGGTTACGGTAACCTGGTGGGACAATGTATCTTGCATGGACTATACTCTGGAGGAGAGAACGGAACCACGAGTCACGAGGCAGCGCGAAAAGCGGCTGGTCAAAGAATGGATGATTTTCGCGGAGAGTTTCTTCCTGTAAACGTCTTCTGCTTTGAGCTTGTTCTCGTTTTTCTCTCACAGATTGGATATCCCAGTCTTTACCTCTATGGCTATCTTCCTGGCTGAGCTGTGAGTGAAGTTTCTTACCTCCTTGAGAAGCCATTTCGATGGCGCGCCTTACGTCTGCTTCCGTTACAGCTGCCCTACCACCGCGGCCACCACCTGCGCGAAACCTCCGAGACGCAGATCTGAAACCAGTGTTCTTTTTACCATACGGGGTGATATCAGTAGGTGATAGCTGTGCTAGAGTTCTGCGGTGATTTGAATCGTTGATCAAGGCTGAGACCGTCGACTGCTTGCGGAAAATCTTCGTTGACCGATTCACTTCCGGGACAGACGAATTCAGAAGTTCGACAGGTAAGAGCATACCAGGTCTGCGAGTTACAATCATCCGAGACGCAGTGCTTCCTTCGTCGCCTTCACTAGATAATTCCAACGGCAAGTCATTTACAGTTTCTGTGGCAACAAATCGACGCATGAAGCTCTCTCGGATCTTTGGGGTTGGGAATTCCGATGCGAATTTAAGGCGACTCATTTTCACTAGCCTAGGATCATCCTTGAAGCGCTCGTAGATGCGAATCCTCAGAGGCAGCTTCTCCTGGGTGTAGTTTGTGTCTTCGCCCATTTTACGTTGCTTCATGATCTTCACGTCCTCATCAACCTCGAGGTTATCAACAATAACGGCGACGAACACACTCATAATGATAAGCGATGAAAATAGGTGGTAGCCGACGAGGAACAGAGCCACAAACGCGGCTCCATATTTCTCAGCGCTCTTCATTGACTTCTCCATGACTTCCACCCAACCTTCCTGGGTTAAGATCTGGAACATGGACTGTAAGGACTGCAGGTAGGTACCAAATAAATATTCATTCCCATCTTTTAGGGTTGAGAACAGCTGCATGCTCATGGCAGACAGGAGCATTACGAAGAAGAAAGTGAAGAGAATTATACTACCAAGCTTCTTACCGGTACCAAAAATTTTCAGGCAGAAGGCTTGAAGACCCGGCACGGCTCCAATCAATCGCACCACCCGCATAACATGAAACACGGAGAAGGCATTATGTCCCAGCAGGACTGGAATTGCAAATATCGTACTGCCAACTGCGATCACGAACTCGATGAACTGCATGCGTGAGTTATTCAGGTAAGGACGAAAGCCGGAACACCATATTTTGAGAAGTGCTTCAATGTCAAACAAAATTGTAAACACAAACTGCGCGTAATGTCGCCAACCTGCATTATAAGCCTGAATCAACGCATCCACTAGCACACAGAGAATAATAAAATACTTTACGAACATTGAACTCATCACTTTTCTTACTGGTAGAGGAGCATGTCCTTTGCTTGCTTCATGGTCCACGGACACTAGATGCCATCCTGTGCCATGATCCTTGATGACGAGCGATGACAGACCAGTATAACGACGTCTACGAGTTTGCCGGCGACTCATCGTGTACTGACTACGAAGATCAGCGAATGTTTCGGACACGACGGCAATAAATACATTTTTAACGAGCCAGGCTATAAAAAATATTAACAGTACAAAATAAATGGCCACTAACAGCCTTGAACGTACATTCATCATCTGGTACATTACGAGAACCCATCCTTCTTGAGTTGCACTGACATACACTGTCAAGATACTATGAAGAAAATGATCGAAGTACTGACGGTCGGCCATGAATGCATTCAAATTTATAGGCTTACAGTTAAAATCTTTAGGGCAAAGATATCCTTTTTCGTGCGGCTTACTGCATCTGGCCTCTGGTAAAGGCAGATCGGCATATGTCACATTATTTAAATCCGTAGAATTTCGAACACAATAGTGATTCTTGGCCCCAAACATTTGTATGCCAATAATTGATGCAAGGGTCATAAAGTACGTGAAGAAGATTGTCACAGACCAAATCTGTCTTCTCGATCGCCGTGATACTTCGTCGCTAAGTCGAAAGTTGACAAAAACTTTGAAGACACGAAGCATTATAAGAGCTCTCGGTGCCCTAGGAATCGAAAAGCTGATGTATGGGGTCGGTTTGATGCCTTTAAGTTCAACAAATTGTAGAATAATTGACACCCAGATAAGAATGACCATAATAAAATTAAAGATGCAATTTCGGCGTTTCAAATAAGCACGGATTTCAACAATAAAACTAAATTTACGAATCTGAGCGATCATTTCAATTGTTAGTACAATGGCCACTGCAATGTCTAGTACGAGAGTGACAAAGAAAAGCACTGGGAATTTTTCGAATGTGGCTGGGCTATTCAGTGACACTGAAATTACACTAACCACCGAACATACTTGTGTAAGCCGCTTGAACCACCAACTTTTAAGCCAAGCAAGCTTTCTTGATTCTTCGTCGTCGTCTTCATCATCAACTATTGCGTCCGGGAAATAGGCCTGTTTCATTGGCCATAAGTTCGTAGAAGAAGACTGGAAATCTGAGTCCACAACGTGAGAAGATTTGCCTTCCATCTTTTTCGCTTGGTTCGACTTGATTACGATCACAACATTTACCGGTGCGCTTTGCGGGGGTCTGGGTGGATTGCTCACTTTTAACATTCCGAATAAAACCGAAAAACTTCCGAGTCCTTCCGGATTGCATTCGGAGTGACGTTCTTTGGCTTCTCAAAATACTACGAACAGTTTCCGAGGTTTCTCAAACATTTCACCACTCGTACTCGTGTTACACCACCATTGCTCATCATTTCAGAGAGGTATAAGCAGGGTTAAATAAGTAAATAATCAGTTTGAGTTCTTTGGAAAACGTTCCTGCTAAAAAAATTTACTGTCCTTATTAAATAATGCAATCGTTTAGACTTTTTGCTAGTAAATCTTTCTTGCGGTCGCTTTGCGGAAGACCAACAACTCTTAGCAAAACAAGGATAACACCTCGTGTGTTGGGAGTCAGGAATGTCTCCGGCCCGTACAGTACTGGCGATCGGCGTAGCTTTCTTTTCACCTCAGAGTCAGTAAGTGAAGGACATACCGATAAAATGTGTGACCAGATTTCCGATGCTGTGTTGGATGCTCACTTGGAGCAAGATCCCTATGCTAAAGTTGCGTGCGAAACAGCCACGAAAACTGGAATGGTACTGTTGTTTGGGGAAATAACCTCCAGTGGTAGTGTTGACTACCAAAGAGTCGTGCGAAATACTATAAAAGACATTGGCTATGTGGACTCTTCCACTGGATTTGACTACAAAACTTGTAGCGTTTTGCTAGCTCTTCAAGAGCAGGAGAAAGAGATCGCCGATGTTGTTCATGTTGGGAAAAAAGATGAAGAGATTGGTGCTGGGGATCAAGGGCTTATGTTTGGCTACGCTACAGATGAAACCAAGGAACTAATGCCGCTAACAACCGTGTTAGCGCACAATTTATGTGCAAGGCTATCGGAGTGTAGAAGAAAAGGAATTTTACCATGGCTGCTCCCGGATGGCAAGACACAAGTAACTGTTGAATACAATCTAGAGGGTGGAGCTTGTATACCACAGCGTGTTCACAATGTAGTTATCTCCAATCAACACACCCCAGATGTTGGAGTTAAAGAAATAAGACATCACTTTCTGGAGACAATTATAAAGCAAGTTGTTCCAGAGAAGTATTTAGATGAAAATACCATCTATCATTTGCTTCCGTCTGGCAAGTTTTTGAGTGGTGGCCCAATCGCAGATGCAGGCCTGACAGGCCGCAAGATCATAGTAGACACTTATGGAGGATGGGGTGCACATGGTGGTGGTGCATTCTCTGGAAAGGATGTCACCAAAGTTGACAGGTCTGGGGCCTATGCTGCAAGGTGGATTGCTAAATCACTAGTTGCAGCTGGGCTCTGTAGACGAGTGCTAGTGCAAGTGGCATATGGTATTGGACTTGCCGAACCATTATCTGTTGCTGTATTTAGCTATGGCTCAAGTGAATACACTGATGATCAGCTCCTTAAAGTTGTTCAGGACAATTTCGATCTTCGTCCAGGGATCATCATAAAAGAGCTAGACCTCAGAAGACCAATCTATAAAGCTACCAGTGCTTTTGGACATTTTAAGCCAGGGTTTTCATGGGAAGAGGTCAAGCCACTGCAAATTGAGTAGACTGATAAAAAGTTATTTCACAAGCTCACCTTTTTTACTGACACTTTGTTGGAATGCATGCATTATTATATGATTACTTTAATGATTGATATTGAACATATACCATTATCATCTCACTATTTCATAAAAGACACCAAGACAACAGGAAGATTTACCTTTTTTTGACCCAGGTTGTTAAAATTTCTAATTGATGCCTACCATCGATTTTACTCAATCACCTAATGTAGCTATATAATTAGTGCATGCATATTTTTATACTCACTTGTCATAGAGTCATATATTATATATACCCCTAAGCCTTTGTAATCAATGCATGTATATCACCTTGAAGCTGTATCAACAATATCAAGAATACTAGTAGTTAAAGACTAGAGAACAAACATAACAGAGCTACAAAAAAGGTATACATACACTCAATAAAATTTTATCACCAGGATATTCGTGTATACACTGCAGGTACAGTGTCTCAACATTTGATTTAGTAAACTCATGTTTAAAATGTACTATCTGCATATCTTTTGTCAACAATATCTATTGTTGTGATGGATGTTGTATGAGCATCTGTCCTAATCATGATAGAATATTTATATTTAGCAACAAATTTCAAAATAGAATCGCTTTGAAAAAGTAAGAACGGTTATAAACTGTATTAGTCATTTTCATGATTCAAAATCTTACCTTAGTTTTCAATGATGCATCACATGCGATCATCCATTTTAACTAGTTCAAAAAGTACTTTTGTAGCAAACATGTTTGATTTCAACTTGAAACTGTAAAAAATTGTGATGTTTGATTGTAAAGGCTGATTTGCACGGTACAACTTTTGCTTACAACAAATCGTGTTGTCAGGATGATCTGTGTTGTAAGGATGGTGTAAGCAGATTGCATGCGACAGTTGTGAGCAAAAGTTGTACCTTGTAAATCTGCCTCAAGATTGCATCAAAAATAAAAGGGAAGACTTATTAGGGAGAGTCTTGGCATTTTCTCTCTCTTTCACCACTGCCATGCCTTCCCCTCCTCCAAACTCTACCATTTTCACTTAAGTACCCATCCCAAATAATGTAGTATTCCAAGTTTGTAAACATCTCCACCCCCTCCCCCCTCGCCCCCGTGTCTACTTGCAAAGGTAAACAACCATTGTGAGCCCGCGTGCATGTTGGTGTGATTGATGAATTTGGTCATGCGCACAATAACTGTAAGTGAGAACAACTCGAAGATAAATGAAGTCATCGACGTAAAGGTGCCTTGTTCCTCCACGAAAATGATAAAAAATCAGTTTATATCGTCTTAAAATGGGCTTTAAAATGAAGAGAAAGAACTTAACTAGTTATTCAGTTTGTAACTCACGACAATGAATCAAAGGAAAAGCGTTTCTCGTCGCACTGTCGTCGACAGTCCTGAAGGCTTCCCTTGCAAATCTTTCAGCTTCTCGAATAAAAACTCACAGAAAGGACTGTTTTCTGTGCCTCTAAAGGGAATTTCCTGAACACAGAAAGGCTACGGTTTTGTAGGAAAGTATCTGCCAAGATGTTGTACGTGTTCTCGGTGGATATAGGTGTGATGTACACCTTTGAAGTTGAGCTGGCGATGGAAAGGTAGGTGCTCAATAAATTTGAAGGAAAACACGCGAATAACCTCAGAAAATTTTCCTAACTAATCAAATCATACTACTAATCATCTAGTCTACACGTACCATATTCTTTATTTAAGATTTGTTATTTGGTTTTGTCACTTTATTTCTGAACAAAAGAGGAAAATTGGAATATAACAGGAAATAATTGCAAACAAGACCATTTCATGTTTATCTTACTCTGCTTCCAGTTTTTAATATGGACAAGGCTAATTCTGCTTTTGGCTCATGATATATTCAGTTATTCAGCAATCATTATACCAGATGGGTCTGAAATCTTAATGATTTTCGTCATTACAAGGGGATTTCCAGAGAATTCTCTGATTGTTTTGGGTGCTTCAGCATTGTTATGATTTGTTTGCCTCCGCTTCAAATTTTCAGATGAAGCTCATAACTTTCTATTTTTAGCATTCTTATAATTGGTAAATGTTTTCTCTCTATTTTTATTATGCACTTTCTATACTTTCTCCCCAATTTCTCATCCATTTCTCTCCTCACTTTAAACATTTTCTGGGTCTCCCTCTTTTTCTAATTTTTCCCTTAATTTCTCAGAGAACTCATAGTCTAGTGTCTCCTATCTTATTTCTTTTCAGCAATGTGTGGTAAGCTCTTTTTCCATATTTTCTATCTTGACAGTGTGCAGACACTTATGTCAGCAGTGGCCACTGCCACAGGAATCCCAGTTGACAAGCAAGTCCTGCTAATCACAGGTGGAGAAGCCTTGGATCCTGGTGATAGAGTGTGTAACTATAGCAATGCTGGCACAGTAAGTATTTACTGATTATGCCACCAGAGTTTTAGCAGGATATTAAATTGTATTCTCTTACTCTTCACACAGGATACCTGCCCCATCTATCTGTTTAGTAAAAGTACCATAGAATCATCTGTCCCACCATCACCAAGCCTTACATTTGGATCAGAAGCAAATCTCAAAGAACAAGTGGAAGTCTCCTTCAAGCTTCCACCTACCTATGAAACTCTGGTATCTAGGGCTCAGCTGGCATCAGAATTCAACCACTATGCTGTTGAGATTGCTAGGAATTGTGAAACCTTGATCAGTGAACAGTCATTTCAGCAGCAAGGTTGGGGAGCAGTGGTGGCTAATCTAGAAAATATAGCAAAGTAAGACAAGTTTTATTTAGTAGATGAAATACGAACAGGA
>JAABNW020074448.1:0-19269 GCA_015164035.2 Radianthus crispa
TCTAAATGCAACCAAATGGCTAGAAAACTACAAAGCATTAAATAAAACACCGATTTACAGGTAAATGATGAAGTTCGGTTCATTTTTAATTATTTTCGAGGAGTTTTTCTAGTTCACAATACATTTACTATAAACAGGCACTAAAACTGAGCTTGGGCTAACTGTGGTATTTCCGCATCTGAACGTTCGATTTGACCCCAAGAAGAGCGCGCGCATAGAAACCGCTGAATAAAATAGGAGATTTTAATGAGAAACCATACAGGTTTTGAACTTCAACGGTGCGAAACCCTCAAATTTTGCACGGGACGCTATACTTTTTATAGGCTCATTTGGAAAAACGTCTAAAAATCTACATGATATCAATATTTTTAAAAAAAGTTTAACGCTAGAACGTTTGAAAAATAGACTTTTGTGGGCATTTTTGTTCGTTATCGTAAGATTTCTTGATGGCATTGAGAAGATAAAAGATGAAAAAAAAATCAGTAATTTTTTCATTTCTGTCAAAAATATCCATTTCGTAATTTAGAGTTGTTCACAGGCATCATTTTAGCAATGCTTTTGGTTTACATCTCACAGGCATGCAGCCGTAATAACCCTGCTATGCAGGCATAGGAAGGAAAATATGTCTGAAGATGTGAAGCCGGATTAGTGGTGTAAAGACATTGATTCAAATGCGAGCTCCTGTCGTGCCGAAGCAAATGTTGGATAGCGGAAAAAAGTAGACGTTTTTGCTTTTTATCTACCGTATTCTTGGTATTTGGTTCAACGTTGATCCTATTGTAATTGTGTCGATCCAAATAGGCTATTAGGTTCACATCAACTCCATTCAACACACTTTTTCTCTCTCTCCTATCTTAGGTGGCAGGTTTAGTTCCTCATCTGGAAACAAAACTCATTGTAGGGGAATCTATAACAGAAGAGAACAGGTAATCTCATGGTCCAATACGTATATAAATACTGTCATGATACGTTTTTGGTCAATTTTTGCATTAGAAAAGGATGGTTACCCTTTCAGAAGCTGTACGAGCAAGCTTCAGCTACTCACAAGGTATTTTATCACAGGCTTTGTTGCGCAGTTTAGGGAGTCAGGTTGGACCAGAATAAACGTATTGAGTTAATCCACAGGTAGCCCAAGCTTGGTTTCTGTGGTGTCATCTTATATAACATTCTTCAAAAACCTGAATAAAATCATCGCAACGTCAAATAAAGCCACGAAATTTTGCCTGATCATTGAGAAATTGTACTTCTTTCGCTCTTTGTGGTTAGTTTTTGAATTCAGCCTGTTTTAAGGATTTTTTCACCCGCGTGGCTTTGTTTCACGTTTCGATGATTTTATTCAGGTTTTCAAGAATCCTGCATACATTTCTTTAAAACCTGACACCACAGAAACCAAGCTTGGGCTACCTGTGGGTTAACTCATTAGTAGGGCTAATGATTAATTAGCTTGGGCTAATACGTCATTCGTATGGAAAAACGACTGCCGAATCCAACATCTTCATGAGGGATGGAGGTTAATTTTTTGAGCAGATGGACCCGAAATACCTCACAATTAACAGCTCTAGTAGGATGTATGGTGTGATTTGGACAAGAAATGTCTTTCTCTTTTTTTTTGCAGTGCGCACCAACATTAAGTGATGAAACAATGACGTTTTTCTTTACAAGTGGTACAACAGGGCTGCCTAAGATGACTGAGCACTCACATAGCAGTTATGGACTTGGACACATCATCACGGGAAAGTACGTCAGTCAATTGTACAAGGGAAAACCGTATGCAAAATCGCGCTGGCTCGTAGCAAGAAATCAAAAATCCTATTATTTGTGTGCTTACATTGAGATAAGAAAGCCACTCGTCAGGGTTATAAGGAATCGGAAGTGTCGAGACCAACTTGTCTGCGTGAGCCCTACTTCTACAGGTTACCATCATGGGCCGATCATAGGCGTTCTTTTTTCTTAAAGGAACTAAACTTCTTACGAAAATTATTACCTGGATAAGTTCATTCCTGTATCGCTGGCCATTGATCTTCAAGATATAAGCATCACTTTCTGATTCTTCGTATATGATGATGTCGAGGAACTACTTGTGAGACTGTTTGGACGAAGAGTTCAGATGATTGTGAAGGCAAAGGAGGCTCCACGAACAGCGAGGATATTTGGGTCTTTCTCGAAAGACATAATGGAAGAATGGAAATGGGCCATGGACAACTGATAATGGGGGCTCTTCTTGTAATATAGGAAGAAATGTTCTGAGCTTTAGCTCTGACGGGGGCGACTCAACATAAGTGGTTCGCCGAGTCTCGTCCTCGAGGGAGCGAATGTATCGGAGGCAGCTTGTTAGTTTCTAGTGAACAATGTACCGGACGCTAGGACTGGAGCTGGAGATATAGGAATCCTCATGTTGCTCGTCTTTTTCTCGCCTGACCGGGAATCGTTTCTGTTTTTTCTTTGATGTGATGAGTGCAGGCAAGGCGCAAAGCTCTCTTGAAATTCTTTCATGTTCATTGAATGACACACGTTTCTACAACTTTCTAGCATTCAGGCCCTGGGAATTCTCAACCTTTAGTGCCCAAGACAAGAATGATGAAATGATTCAGGGAGTTTGACTTATATCATGCCAACAATGGAGTGGCCGCGAATCAACTTTGGAATGAATTCGTGTTTCTTTGCAAGCTTTATTGAGCACTAATAGTTTTAAAAGTTTTAAAACGTAATTATTTTCGTTTAAAGTCGTCATAATAAGACACTAAATAAGCCGAAAAACCTAACAAGTAACGAATTCGAACTTGACAAACCTAAGGATTTCTGTACCAAGAAAATAGAACAACCAACAAAAAGGCTGTCTATCGCTGTTCGTGTTTTTCATTGAGAACATAGTCTAAACATCACGAACATCTTGCGTGCCATTTCTTACGGAACTTCGTTCGAAGCACGCGCCTGTTGAGACATATCTATGTAGCATTTATTTTTAGTTTTGAGGGAGGAAATTTGGGATTAAATATCTAATTATATATATTTATCAAATATTTGAGATAATACGCGAGCTCTGATTGGCTGCCGACCGTGTCAATGTCAGAGGACAGAGACACGCTCAGTATATTATCGTACAAAAGTACAAAAATATTTTATAAAAGGAATATAAACCGTCCGCTTGTGTCTATATTCTGTAATATAAACACGCTGGGAGCTGCAGAGCACTCGAGAAGTCAAAGAAACATTCAGCTACGCCTCGTGTTTCTCTACGACTTCTCTCTTACTCTACAGCTCCCACCGTGTTTATATCACAGAATATAGACACGTGTGCCGTTTTATATCCCTTAAATAACAGCAACTGCTACTTGACAATTTGTTTTGAAGTGAAATGCAAATCATAAAAAGAATTGCCTATGTATTTCCTTACGTAAATAAGGTGCGTCATTTGGAAGTGCTGGTGCTAATATTGATCTTGATTTAGGTACTGGCTAGATCTTGGCCCTGATGACATACATTGGACCATGTCGGACACGGGCTGGGCTAAGTGTGCTTATGGGTGCCTTTTCGGACCATGGAACCAAGGGGCATGTGTTTTCATTCACAACGCTGCCCAATTTGAAGCAGGGAAGGTTCTTAAGATACTCGAGAAGTACCCCATCACGACTTTATGTTTGCCACCTACCGGCTACCGTATGATGGTCCAACAAGACCTGAAACAGTTTACATTCCCCACTCTGAGGCATTGTGTTAGCGCTGGGGAGCCCATCAACCCAGAAGTCATGGACGAGTGGAAACAGGGTACTGGGCTGGAAATCCGGGAAGGATATGGCCAAACAGAAACGGTAAGAACAACGGGACGCTTACAGGGACCTTTACTTTACCAAACCAACAGAGAGATGTTCTCTCGCAGAAAACTAAATCACAGAACGGATGTAGAGGGCCCGACCAGATGGAAAAGTACACCGCCGATCGTTGATTGGAGGGGACGTAATATAAATGAATGTTGTGTCCAGCCTCACCAATAAGACAATTTCAAAGCTTTTCGTATATTTAGTTTAGTTCTGTTTTTATAGACCCTTCTTTGTGGTACGTTTCGGTGCATCGAGAATCGACCAGGATCAATGGGAAAACCAACTCCGGGCTACCATGTTAAGGTGAGAAGACAAAGCTGATCTTGACATTACTCTTCTTGGTTTTCCAAGTATATTGAGTTCATTCATAGATAATCGATGATGAGTGCAATGAGTGTGCACCTGGAAGCGAAGGAGATATTGCTGTGCTGGTTAAACCACACAGACCTTTAGGACTCTTCACCGAGTACAAGGTAAGTCTTGCTGTGACGAAGCTAGTACCCAAGACTGTCATGAAGAGTGACTGATGGATTGGTTTGTTTGCAGGATGATTCAGAACGAACATCATCAGTCTATAGGGGCGATTACTACTTGACCGGTTGGTAACCCAGAGGCTTAGATATGATGTAGTGTATTTTAGTTGCAGTGAACTTTGATATTCATTTCCAGGGGATCGTGGTATTCGCGACGAGGATGGCTACATGTGGTTTGTAGGCAGAACCGACGACGTCATTTTATCTTCAGGGTAATTAAAATAGAATAAAGCCCATTATAAACTACTAAGCACAAAAATGATGCATAAACACTTCCTTGATCAAGTAAAAGGTTAATTCCGGGCAGGACAGTAGGACTTTAATCAAAAATTATTTAATGACGTTATTCATCGATGAATATGCTGAATCAAGACGTTTGACGTCATTCCTTTAGCTAGGAAAATGATGACGTCAAATGACCTTGGAAGAGTGTTCGAGGTTAATGGTACTGATGGTTCTGGAATACGTAATAGAATATCATTCCATGTAGATATCGTATAGGGCCTTTCGAAGTTGAGAGTGCACTGATCGAACATCCTGCAGTAGCCGAGTCAGCCGTTGTTAGCAGTCCTGATCCCATCAGGGGAGAGGTGAGTTCCTTTCCGATATCATATCTCTGCATTACAGAGGGACTCGTCATTCTGGCGTTGCGGAAAGCGAGCCAATCAAAAGACATCTTGGCTTGTTTTTTTGACGACCATGCGAATAGCCAATCAGCTAATCAATTTTTTTCCGCGAAAGGGGAAACATTTGACTCGAGCGGCCAGAGGTTCCTCCGCCTCACGCCACTAGTCGCTTTGCTCCTCGAAAAAAGTAGGAACCTATGGCACCCAGCGTATATTTTGACAGACGTGAAATGGCATGAACCATGTTGACCCTTCACCTCGTAGATTGTCAAGGCATTCGTCATTTTGGCCCCAGGGTTTCAGGGGAATAAAGATGAGCTGGTGATGGAGCTGCAGCAATGTGTCAAAGAAACTACAGCTCCCTACAAATATCCCAGAAAGGTATGTTTCTGTTTTCCATCTGCGTGGCTTCGCGCCAAACATCCATGATATAATCCATGACACACACATCACTGAAGAGTTTCTCCGTGTATAAATAAAGTTATTATCATATGCAGTGCTTCTTTATTTTCCAGATCGAGTTCGTTGATCATCTACCGAAGACAGTGAGCGGAAAGATAAGAAGAAAAGAACTGCGCGCATTGGAGTGGGACAAAGTCACGGAAGATTAATTGTACCAGATTGGCAGTACGAACAGCAACGTAAAAAACCCCGGCTTTTAGTGCGGCTATCTGTTTAAGCCCCACTACACCTGCTATAGTATATGTTCATTAAAATTGTAGAATGAACATTTGTTTCGTGGCTTGTGTGACACATATCCCAATCCCAGTATCGCAGAATGACCAAGAGAGTCGAGATCCCGATTATACTGTATACACGTCTTGTATGAACCTTTTCAAGACGGATAGACATTGAAGACCATGATTGCAAACCAAGAATTTGGCCTCAACCTTGGCGTCAACACTTATTTTTCAAGTGAAGACAACCAAAATCCTCAAAAAGTCCCACTCGTGTGTTCGGAAACCTAGGACACACTTGGTTAACCGGTACACGACGTTACAACCCAGCATTGGTCTTTTCCCATAATACTGATTCTCTTATTTGATAATCACGACTTGAGAAATATTTTCGAGATGGAAAACCTCAATTGACATCAACAAGAAATGCAGGAAGTGATAATATGTTGTAGTACAAGATGCCCGAGGTCAAGGGGTGCGAGCCGTGACGTCTCCTCGAGGTGTCGAATTTCAACCCGTCTGGGCATGCGCACAGTATAAAGTCGAAGGCGGTTGGGTAAAAAAAGCATATGTGTTTGCCCGCCTGACCTTCTAACACTACACTAGATGCTAGTGAGCAGGTAGACATGTTCTCTGGGTGGCAGTTCGGTGTTGGCAGTTCTCGGGAACGGTGTAAGTACAACCACTGAACTGTGACAATGAACTCGGGGCATCTGATCTGTTTACATATCATTCATAGCAAAAATGAGCCAACTACGAGAAAATAACCCTACGAACACGCTCTGAAAAGCACAGTACTCGTGAACCGAGAATGAAGAAAATCATTGCACCTGGGGGGAACGAGGTTTAGAGGGTGTTGTGCTAAGATGAAACGATCAACACGAGGTTTCGACGAATATTAACAACATGACTTTCTGGCCAAATTACAATAGCAAGGTGTCTGTTGTAGTATTTTAATAGGTTTGGTGGTTTGCCGCCAGACATTATGAGTCGAAGGTCGCGTTCTCTGCATATGTTACTGTAATTGATGGATATAGCAAACAATATCTCTTTTAGAAGGTCAAAGAAGTCAGCGTGTAATGCACTTGTCAATGTTTAGCGCCAGAGGGAGGACCACGGGCATACCAGGGGGATTTGACATTTTGATGTATCTCCAGAGTCCAATTCCCTACCCTCGGGAAGGCTGCACGTCAAATACCCCCTTCCCCAGGAGTTAAAATGATCCAATGTTCATACACTTCTTGTTTGACCTGTTAAATATCCCCACCCTAGGGAAAGAAATAAATGTCAAATCCCCCTGGTATGACCGTGGTCCCCCCTGGGGCTTAACATTGACAAGTGCATAACGCAAGGCTGGCCCTCTCACAAGCTATAATTTACTCAAACGTTCGAAGGTATTTACTAGTATTCAGTTGAAGAGACACTTTCAAAGTTTTTTTAATTACTTTACCTTGGGTTTTGAATTCTGTGTTTAGTTATTAGTGTCCTTTCTTCCTCTCTCCGAGAGACCGACCTTTGCACCTTCTTGTGCGACCCTTGTGCCCTGTTGTTTGATAGTCTTGAGTATGCGTTAGTCGTTGACAGCGGGGGGATCAATAGATTCTGCGTATTGCTGTCAGGAGTTCGCGGGCTCTCGAACGATCGGTCAAGAGACGAGTCAGTGAGGTAATGATCAAGATTTTTCAAAAATTTATTGGATGGTTATTTATACTTATGATTGAGCGATCGTTTCGGTAGTATTATTTTCTGTTGTCTACGGTGTCGGGCATGGCTTCTACGTTTCTAAAGATCTTAAACTCTTTTCTGACATCTTCTAATGTGTTGACATTGTAGATTACTTCATGTTTAGAACCACTGTTCAATTTCTTAAGCTTATATCACTTTAAATGCTAAACTTTATGTTGATGATTTTTCAGTTGTATTTTACTGTGTGTGCGTGAATAATATTAGGTAATGGTAGATAAGTCACGATCCTCGATCTGAACATATAAACACGAGACAAAGACAAGCGAACAACGTGACAGTGATGTGCACGAGGGTCTTTCAAAATAACCGTTTACATCTAACGTACAGAAGTAAAAGGTATCAGCTTACTTTCTAAAATTATCAACAGATTTTATATGAATCTATAGCCTGTGTTCAGTCTACCGTGTATGGCAGTGCTTCAACATGGCATAACAAAAGCGAACTGGGCATCTGCTTTCCATTCATTAAATATACAAAGATATGTATTTCACATGGGTGGGGATCTCTTTGTCTTTGATCAACTAGTCTCACCCTGCAGGGTTTGGGAGCCTTTTTGGTCTTAAAATTAGTAACACATAAATTTAAACATTTTTCTTATGAACATGAATATTTTGATTAGATGGTTTTTTAATTTCCAAAGTTAATATTTCATCTGAAAATGTTTGAGGTAGGTTTTCAGGACATTTAAAAAGTTATAAGAAGAATGTAAAAAGGATTGTAGTGTTAATTCCAACAAACAATATGAGGCATCTCACCTTGACGAACTGTGTGTTTTTGTTTTTTTCGACAATTAATCTTGTCTTGTACTTGCAGATTTGGAGCCCATACCTATTCATTCACCTCCAATGTTCATGGACAGTCGTAAGTATATCAACTACAGCTTGTAAAACCTTATTGGATACACACAGCAGACTGAACTTGATGTGTAACACTAAGAGGCTGCAGATGAATTCAATATTCTACCTCTTTTCTGGCTTGTAAAATTCATATCTGAATTTTTTCCTTCAGCATGCTCAAGCAAACAAAATGTAGATTTTGATCAAGCTTTTAACAACAAGATCAAGAACCTACTTAGAGAGAAACAAGAAGAAGAATTTAATCAGCTGAGAAAGCCTTGTACATCCTCCCAAAATTTGTCACTGTCACTCGATTCTGTTCAAACATTTTTTCAAAAACAATTTGTTTCTAGTAAGAGAAAAAAAGATAGAATTCTAAAGGATAGTTCCTTAACAGGAATGTCTGTGGAAAACACTGTTATTGACTATGGACCCACAGGTAAGAAGTGAAGAAGCTTTTGCAGCTTTATTAATAAGACTTGAATTATATATTTAAACAATAAAGATTCTTTTTTTTATTGACAGACAGACCTCGTGTTGACTTTTCTCTGTCAGTGGATGATGAGCTGATCTTGTCAGACCAGTCTCTGGACTTGTCTAGCCCAATTAACACTTCACCATCTGTTCCTACTGCAAACAACATGAAAAGCATTGATGTTCAGGCAGGCCCATCAATGATGATCAGCATTAATTCTGTGCCTTCAAGATTTCCAAAGAGAAGAAGATCTTCACTGAGTGACAAAAACAGACCTCCTCCACCCAAAACTGTAAAGATAGCACCTTTCAACCGTGCAGTATCAAGTAGTAGCTTGTCTCTTTCCCAAGAAAATGGACAACCAGAGATAGGAGCAATTGCTGGTGGTGGTAAAAGTGTGATTTGTCATGCTGTGCCTATAACTGGAAATATAATATCACATGCTAAAAGGCCACCAGGTACAGAGATGGTTTCTATTGGAAACTCAGATAGTGTCATCGCTTGCATGCCAGTGTCTTGTCATGGGAAATTTGCTCCTACTCAATGCATGGTACCTGAGCAAAAATGCAGCTGTAAAAACCATGTCAAGAACCAAGTACAGGGCATGAATAAGAACGATCCTCTGGTGATTGAGTCTGATGAAGAAGATGATGAGGTTACAATCATAGATGAAGTTAGACCACCTGCGACTATGAATACATCTTCAAAAGGTGACAAAGATTGTCATGTTCTAAGTAGAAAAGAAGGCTATAGAGGATACCTTATTACACATGTACAAACATCAATAGTCTCAACAGTTTGTGTTTTGTTGCAGGATTCCAGTCAATATAAAATAACCAAATTTGCTATGTATTTTACAGTGACTTCAAATGATAACCATACTCATTCAGCTTCAGATTCCTCCAGTATTGTAAGTAAAGTACATTGTACTCTTTCCCAACTTGTTGTTAAGTAGTCATTGACTACAGTTTTTAATATTACATCAATGAACCCGTTTTGTTTTGAACATTTTTGAATTAAAATTGGTATTTTATTGAAATTGAAATAGAGTGATCACAGTTCTGTTGGTGGTGGCAACATAAACAAACACTAATTCTGAGCAAGCAGCAATATTCATATAGTTGCTGTTGTTAGTGTTGAGAGTCACCAAAATTAAATTAACCGCTAAGGTGAAATCCTTCTCTTCTTTTACCTTTGCTTATCAGGATGAAATGGCAACAGCAACAGCAAACAAAGAACCCCAAACACCAACAGATTCACAAACCCAACGGGTCCAAAAGGAGCCTCCAGCTACTCCATTATCACCCAGGCACCGTGAGTCTATGACTAGTAAATACAGCAAACTACTAGTGGTCTGTTGTGTTGCTACTTAAGGTGTCTACTTACTCTGTAATGTGCATTTTAGGAGCAAGATTGAGTGCAGATTTCAAGTCTCACCAAAAACCGTGAGTCATGTAGAACAAAAGAATTCTTGTATTCATTCTATAAAATTGTACTATGTTTTCCACTTGTCTATTTTCTTACATCATGATATATTTGTTCTAGTGCTCCCCCCATATCCTCACCAGTTATAAGAACATTAGACCTTTCTATATCAAGCCAAGCATCTGTTGCAACAAAGTTCAATGACCGATTGAAAGCAATTGAGAGAGCAGCATCCTCTAGTGCCACATCTGCTGGCTCAGAATCCTCACCATTATCTTTATCATCGTTTTCAAAGCCTGTAGGTAAGCCAGTCAAACTGATCATTCTTTCTTCTACTGGTACTATTCATATCTTTTCTGACATATATTATCTTTAAACGTTTATTTAGAAGAAGAGCACGATGTCCTATCAAGTCCAGATAATCTTCTTAAAATGTTACAAGAAATTAAAAGAGAAAGGTAATAAGGGCCATAAAGTTGAACAAAATTGAATTTCGTTTAAAAAAATATAGTTCAGTTTCAAAAATAAACGGTATCAAGTTTGGCATTCCCTGAGCT
The DNA here is from genome assembly GCA_015164035.2 of Radianthus crispa. Taxonomy (NCBI): domain Eukaryota; kingdom Metazoa; phylum Cnidaria; class Anthozoa; order Actiniaria; family Stichodactylidae; genus Radianthus; species Radianthus crispa. The sequence goes on from JAABNW020074448.1 coordinate 10,694, forward strand.
CTATTTTGGGACCACTCTTATTCTTGCAATATTGACACAATGGAGACTTGACCTACGGAAATCTTTTATAACCACACATCAATCTTTATCGTTTAAAATATTGGCATACAGTTCTTGTCTTTCCTAATGTTTTTGATGAACCATTTGTTCTTTCCGGAAGACCATACAAAAAGTTACGTGTGACAGCCCGCAATCTCTACCAAGCAGTCAAGACGAAAAATCTGAGTAAAGTTCTTGCTCTTCTTGGTAAGAAGACTGTTCCGTACATCGAGAGTTGAAACAGATAGTACAACTTGATACTTTGTAACACTTTCTTCTTGAAGTGGAGGGCTGCAAACCCAATGTTCAGGTGGAGACTGAGAAAGGGCGAACTGCTGTGCATGCTGCGGCTGCTGGTGGATTCCTCGACATTTTGACATGCTTGAAGATGGTACGTTTATTCATTTGTCTCGTGTAGACATGACAGTTTTTAGTTGTCTTCTTTCAGTACACTAACACTGACTTTCTCAAAAGTATCAAAAATGCCGTACCGTTTCTCTCTATACCAGGGATTATACGGGTAATGATATCTCCGAACCTTCGTAAGATTGCCTTGGAACTTCTCTCACTCAAACGTTTTTTGTCATTCTTGCCCCTCCTAGTCTGGTGGTGACGTGGATGTGCTGGACTACGATATGCGTACTCCTTTGGTAAGAATGATGACTTCTGAATCACTATTGGAATGCTATTCACCGTTAACAATTGGCCTATCATTAGTTTGAATCGCTGTACAGAACAACGCTCATGCCTATGGCTGTTTCGCCTGATTTCTTCATTCAACGCTCATTATCTGCGCAAAAAGACCGTTGCTTTGATGTAGCAGTCTATCAGTCTATCGTCATTTTCTCGCAAGTGACTCGAAGCTTTGCCATTAGGAGTTTTTGATTTTGAGTATTGAATCTTCCAGATGTATTTAACTATGGGACTATCATATTGCCATGGAAACGATATCTCATTTGCCATTTGTACTTACAAAGTAGAAGTCAAATTTAAAGCACTTATTTATTTACTTTATTTTGACGATTATTATTGTGATTATTTAGTTCGATGCCGTTGAAAATAATAGAATCAAAACAGTGGAACATCTGATCGATGCTGGCGCTTCTCTGCGTGTTAAGGTAAGGAGCCTGATGACAGACTAGACTAAGTATCATGTTAATGTGTGGCGTTCCACTGTTCCAGGATCAAGGTGGAATGACCTTACTCCATGTCGCTGCCAGAAGAGGACATAATGAGATCATACGCATTCTTCTCAACTCCAAAAGGTTTGATGTCAATCAAAAGGTTAGTAACGGAGTGAAAATGAACCGCCTGCGTAGTATAGTACAAGATGAAATACAGTTTGAAAAACTCAAAGTACAGATTTCTTATTTGCAATTATTCTGATTCAAAATCCCAGACAACTTCAACTTTAGCCACTGGTCTGGTTTGCTCGTGTAGTTGAAAGGTATAGTTGTCATTGTACATTGATTTGATTCCAGGATGACGGAGGCTGGACCGCGATCATGTGGGCTGCAGAAGACAAAATGGTAGAAACGGCCAAACTTCTGCTACAGAGAGGCGGCAATGTTCATCTAAGAGATTTGGTAAATAGAGGACTTTATTTGTTGATTCAACGCGATAGAAATGGGCCTTCCCCAAAGATCTGTTATGGGACCTCTGGAAACAATTAACAGATGGCCATGAAATCGCTTCGCTGCAGATTATTTTTAGGTCGTCTTTTATTTTGAATTGGCAGAAATGGCATTCTTTACAGGATCTTAATAGGAGTAATTGTTATTAATTATTCCCGTTTTTCTCCAGGAGTTGAATATTCCTCTTCATTGGGCAGCATTTGCAGGCAGTTATCAAATGTCCCTACTGCTTCTCGAGAATCGATCAGATCTTCATGCGATTAACAGACACGGCGAAACCCCCATGTATGTATCATCCCATCCCATCCCATCCCATCCCATCCCATCCCATCCCATCCCATCCCATTCTATCCTATCCTATCCTATCACACTCAAGACTGTTTGTTTCTTTTCAGCCACATTGCTGCGCGAGAAAACAACTATTCATGTGTACAGTAAGTACAACAACAACAGCCCTCGAGCCAAAGACTAATCATCTAATGTACTTGTCGAATGACTGTTGTAGATTATTTCTCAATCGAGGATCTCATATTGACATTTCTAACAACGAGGGATCAACTCCGTTACAAGTGAGTGGAGTTTTCGTCCCTTCCTTTCCCTAGTTCCCTTCCCTTTTCTTCACGTAGCCAGGTTTTTATCCCGTTAGGTCGCTCTACCGGAGACGAAGTCACGACAGCTCATCGAAACAAAGAAGTTACTCTTACAGTGTCAAGCCCAGCCTCAGTACAGGCTGCTAAGTTGGTAAGAAATAGTGAATAAGAGGGCAAGGATTGTTTGATCACGTGGCACCGTGTACCTTTAGCTGGCATGTCTTTCTTTTGTTTCAGTGATATATCAAGGGGCCAAGAGAATGTGGCGGTCCCGTGTGTCAACGAGGTATGTCTCCTAACACTACATCACGTCATCATACCAACAGCCCCATAACCCGTAGTTTCCCTCGTCCAGGTTGATGACGAGCCATTTCCACAATTCACTTTTGTGAAGGAATGCTGTGAAGTGGGTGGTGCAGGTATTGAATGGAATATTAACACTATTCAGGTACGTTGGATTTCCAGCCATGGTGTCAGTGTTTCTCGTAATTAACCTTACCCAGTCTTGATCTCATAGGCCTGTATATGCGAAGGAGATTGTGGAAACAACCCGAACTGTTCTTGTGGTAAGATGTGCGATGAAGAAGTCATCTGGTATGACAAGGTCAGTGCATGTCAACCATTATCATGCCGATATTCTTCACACGTCTTATTCTAGTGTTTTTTTTCAGGAGGGACTGTTAAGTCCAGACATTCACAAATTAGACCGCCCACTGGTCTTTGAATGTAACAAGATGTGTAAATGTTGGAGTTATTGTCGTAATCGAGTGGTACAAAAGGGCATGCAGTATCCTCTACAGTTATTCAAGACCAAAAAGAAAGGTTGGGGTGTTCGTGCTTTGTGCGCAATTCCAAAGGGAACATTTCTGTGCGAGTACACAGGAGAGCTGATCTCAGATACCGAGGCTGATACGAGGGAAAGTGACGCTTACCTTTTTGATCTGGATTGTAAGGTAAAGATACACACAGCATAGTATGTTTTATACCTAATAACAGCTTGGTTCACATTGATAGTGATGCTTTGCTTTTCAGGAAAGCGAACACGAACTATATTGTATAGATGGCGGCAGATACGGCAACATTAGTCGTTTTATCAACCATTCTTGTGAACCGAATTCCATTCCAACTCGTGTCTTCGTTGATCATCAGGTATGGTAGACCTTTGGTCTTACATCCATCTCCATTCATACTTTGAAATATTCATCGTTCTGTTTAGGATATACGATTTCCGCGAATAGCATTTTTCGCCTCAAAAGATATAGAGATGAAGGAAGAGGTTTGGTAAGTATTCCCAGATTTGTTCTGAAGACGAGTAATGGTGACGAACTGAAAGGCGTATTGATTCTGGGATTGTCAGACCCAAGTTTCTCACCTGTTGAAACCATTAGACTTTCGAATGAAGAGTATTTTTAATCCTTCGTTTTGTTTATCAGTTTTAACTACGGAGATCGCTTCTGGGAAGTTAAAAAAGAGGAGTTCTTCTGCCAGTGTGGGACAGCTTCTTGTAACTACAAAGCACCATCTTCATGAATCCCCTTTTGATGTTCCAGGATTATTAATAAACAATTCTTCGAAATGGATCCAAAGGATGGATTCGTCAAGCGGTATATCATGCCTATATTTTATCGATATTTTATTTCAATGAGACGCGTGTAGTGACTTCATGTTTTTTTATTCAACATTTTATTTTTTTCGCTCTAACAAGTGATCAATGAACTCTTTCTATCAAAAATAATAAACTTGAATATATTGTAGTAATATAGTATATAATATACTCTAGCGTGGAATCATGGGCTGGCGGGTTCATTAGCATTCACCTTACCAGTTTTCCTTCAGAAAACCTTTTAGCGAAGTTTAAAATGACTAGTAAATGAGAATGATTACAAATCAAAAATAGATATTGTAGTTTTCACATGCGAAACCTTGTGTAGTTTGGATTCTTTGGCTATTATTTTTCCATGGCTTTGTCATGATCGAAAACCTCTCTGTTCTCCATGTACTCAGTATAATCATCCTGAATCCAACATATGTCCTCCAATAAAACATCTAGCTTAGCTTGCTCGTTTCGAAAGTAGAAATCATTAGAATTTATAATAAATTTATAATTTCCCAGTATAATATCCTAATCGAAACAAAACACACACAATACACACACACAAAACACTGCCCTAACCACTCTATAAGCCTATTAGCCCAGTGACGATATTAACTATCATAAAAACTATAACGTTCTAACTTCTTATCGGCATCAGGAAACCCAAGGGACTACGAGCAGTTTCTGGGTTTAGATACCAAGAAGAGGCCAGGATAAAGTAGATGAAAGTTCAAGTCCAAAAATATAAATATATTAAAATAATTATAGTCATATAATTAAATATATCGTAGATGCTCCAGAAATAATCCGACACATAACATGCAACAAACAAGGCTATACTAATTGCCCAATCAGTTCTTATTACACTACAATTTACCATTACTTCCATTCTATACATGACAGTGGACTAGTGGAAACTAGTGTAGACTGCGTCGGTGTGTTGGGTAAAACAGTTGGAAATAGGTAAATTGAAACACCGTATATGAGGGAATGATAACTGACGTTTCGGACGTTAGTCCTTCGTCGGAGTGAATCATATACATGACAGTGCCACGCGGTCCACATATTCATATATGATTACATTTCAATTTCCGCGACCTAACATCTATTTCACCCCGGCCTGCTCTCAGTCTGACCTCTAGCTCAGCTGGGAGAGCATCGGTGTACAGTTCCGAAGGTCGTGGGTTCGAATCCCAACGAGATCGGAAATTAACTTTTCCGAATACATATATTCCAAGGGTGTTCACCCGGAATTCAAACCTCGTCCCCAAGCACCACAATTTACCATTACTTCCAGTTCTTATCATAGTGCAGTTTTCGAATGACTGTGAAACGTTCACGACACGTACACTGTGACGAGAAGGAGTCAGCCAATTAAAAATCTAGAAAACATCACGGTCACTGCAACACACGTACTCCTCGTCCAATCAAATGCAAGAAACAGGGCACAAACACTGTCACGGCGCAGACACGGCACTGCAGTGTAGTGCTTAGCCAATCACATCGCGTAAGAAGAAAATCCAGCCAATTAAAACCTTGGGTTACGACACGACACGCTCACGGCACTGAACTTTTCACAGTCATACGAAATCTGCTCTAGTTCGGTGATCTTAAAGCTCCTTGCAATGTTCAAGGTGTAGGAGAGCATTGCCTTCTGCATTTGTTTCAGCACGCTGCCGCTTCTGTCAGGGAGCACGGTGGGTGGAAAGCTTGGGTGGAGCATCGGTGAGAGCGCTCGCCTCTCACCGTCCCGGGTTCGATTCCCGGACCCGGCATCATATGGGAGTTCAGTTTGATGGTTCGCTCCTGTGCTCCGAGGGTTTTTCTCCGGGTACTCCGGTTTTCCTCCCTCCACAAAAATCAACTTCTAAAATTCTAATTCGGTCTTAGAATCAGAGGGCCGTATATTAGATAACTCTTAGGGTTAATACGTTTCACGCTCTTAAAAATAATAATTTATTTGTCTCCCACCAAGTTCTTGATGGATTTGGCTACATCTTTAGAACAACCACCAAGTACATCCCCAATGATGTGATGTTGCGTGACTCTGTACTCGGGGTATTTTAACTTCAGTTCCCATCTTAAAGTGCACGTGAAGTGTACCGGTTTTCCGCTGATGAAGACAGATAAATATGTTCTTTAAACAACTGTAAACTTGAAACGGCACTAACAAAAATTTTTGGAGAAATTTCGAGGTAAAATACAGCTGGTATAGACTCAATTTTTGTCCGAGGACTGGGCCGAGTTTCACTGTTGATTGCACAGCATTCTTCTTTGGTAGCAACTGAACAACCTCCTCGGTTTTCATAAGACGATTTTCCATCCATGGGCAGCTCATTTCAATCAGTATCACCTCAGTTTCTGTTGAGTTCACTTCTGCAAGTTCACAATTCCTACTGACTCACACTTCATTCCCACGATACCCACGATTCCATATGTTGCGCTGTCCGGGGGTCCAAACATCCAATCTTTTCTATTGAAACAACAACTACTCTGATCGCTCGTAGCCAAAATTCTGCCTCGTGGCGAGCAACTGCTCCCCCCGTCTCTCTACCACAGGAAACCCATGCCTGCCTCGCTAATCGAGAGCTGCGCAGATCACTACATCCCCTCCCTATGAACGATGCCTGTTCAATCTTTTATTTAAACACTTTTCACTAATTATAAACGCAAAATCTGAGTATATGTTCATTTTCTTCATCTGTGGCTTCCAGCAGGCATACGTTATAATAATAATAGCTCGTTTATTACCACCTCTCGCAGTATACTAACTGAATGACAGGTGTGTCAGCAAGGAAATATATGTAACAATATAATAATGACGACTATCAGTCTCACACTAACAAAGTCAATCTCTGACTAAGCTCTGGCCATACTTGACAGTCACATAGTTATTAAACCTATCTGTATTGCAAAGGACCTGCTTCGGGCCGCACCCTCTCCTCAGATTATATTGGGAGGGAGCGTCTACGAACCTGGCACTGATCAATGGATATAGGGGATTTTCCCTTGCTATACTTTTAATGAACCGCTCACACAAAGTATGTCTACGTGCACATAATAATGACGGTAGAGACAGTTTATCCAGCGCATCTGCATAAAGAACACCAGGAAGGATGATAAAAAGAGCGCATTTTTGTACTGATTCAAGAGAATTTTCTAGGTACCTTGGCAAGTTGGCATATGCAGCACATGCGTACTCAATAACAGAACGCACAATTGAGCAGTACACACAGACAAGATTGGTGATGTAGACATCTCACTTTTTAAGTGTTCTCAGTGCAAACAGGTGCCAGTTGGCCTTCTTTATAACGTAATCGCAATGGGCAGCCCAGGTGAGATCTTGAGAAACAAAGACGCCAAGAAGCTTGAAAGACTCAACGCGACCGATTGTACAATCATTGATAACGATGGGCTGCCACACGCAACTGTTATATTTGAGGAAGTCAACCCGCATCTCTTTGCACTTAGTAGGATTTAACCGCATATTGCACACGTGTGCATATGAGTTAATGTTGTTAACGATATAGGACATTAAAGGCGGGCTATTACGTGGGATGACTTCAAGCGCAAAGTCTCCTTCCAGTCATTTGGCATTCCCAAATACAATTAATCAATTATGTATTCAAAATAATCATGGTAGTCTGTCCTACTGTCATTAATTTCCACAAGTTGAGAGTATGCGTGATTCCATGTTGACGTCTGCACAGATACAATAAAGCTACCCATACCTCCATAGAACTCTGGGATAGTAAATAGAGAATCAGGCCTCCCACTTACTGTCTCATGCCTCGATTTTCTAATGTAATGAGTGTTCCAATTGTCTCTTATTTCATCTAGCCCCACCTGAAGTAACTTGGCAAAGCAAAACCATAAGCATTGTTTCTGCAAAGGATCAGCCATGTCAAGGTCACCATTATTAGCCTGCATATCCTTGAAAAAGGATATCCACCAGGCAGCCCAATTCTTCTTCAAAAAGCTCCACCACCCCCTCAATCTGTTGATTACGAGGAGATGGCACATATTTATGAGATTTTGGGTCATTCATGAAAAAAGAATGTATACCAGCCACAGTCCCATTTTCTGTCCCTAGGTCAGTGCACAATTCGAGGGGATGATCCCTTGTACTCACGAGCAGCATCCAAATAATACGCAGCTACGGTGGCCCAGAAATGTCACGACAAAACTTTTTTATCCACGGCAAAACTTTGACAGATGGCAATCCTTATCACCAAGTAACCAATGATATGTTACCCCTATTTCATTATGAAAATTAGTTATAACACCCGCAGAAAAGACTGCTTTGTTTGATTATCTCCTATATTAATAAAGAATGAAATGGATATGCAATTAATCTAGAAATAATAAAATGATAGTTACTTGGTAATGTACTTTAAAAAATTTCTGTCATAAAATTGTGTGTACTCCCTGATCTTGCAGTTTTGTTGTCAATTGCTTGCCAATGTATAATCACATCATGTGGAATTTTAATGGTTATTTATAATTTATAAGTTTTCAGCAGAATTCTTTGGCTGGATGTTAGCACTGATGGAAGTTTGCCTGTCACCTGAGTGAAATAATCCATGTGTGGGTTTGTGTGTTACTCTTTTACCAATAACATGTTTATTAGTTGACAACTATATATATTTACATATAATCTCAGCTCCCTTATACTTCCTTTATCACTAACATGTTGTACACTGCTTTGGTCACTCTGCA
>JAABNW020074559.1:8707-19242 GCA_015164035.2 Radianthus crispa
GGTGGCATGTGCCCCCCTTACCTCCCCCCAAAAGAAAGTTTTGTTCGTTAGGAGCCCGGGAGATTTGGGGGTAAAAAGGTTGCCCGCTCCCGCCCCCCCCCCCCCCCCCCACTGAAACCTTGCTAAGTCTCTGAGTCAAAGGCTTTTGATTCTCATGGATGCACCAAAGATAATCAAGACCATTTTGTCAATATTGTGTTCTGGGTAAACAGTAAGGAGACTAATACTATGTGTATTGAAGTTTGCAGCTTTTAAACACTGATTCAAGTTAAGGAAGTCAAGGAGGAAGTGTTGCTACTCATTACATTGTCTGCATGTATTCTTGATTTGCAATCATTTCCAAGAAAGCAAAACAACAGACGGCATGTCTACCATTTGGATGATATAATAAAGAACTCAATGAAAATTCTTTTGTTAAATTCATTAGACATATGGCAGCTACTGCAAACAATCCATGCAAGCAGCCTGAAATCGACTTCCCCAGAACACCTTTTCTTTGCTTCAATGATTTAATGCACCAGTCAATGTACAAATCCCCGACCCCCCAACACAGGCATAGTGGGGACTTTAGGGGGGAATTACAAGAAATATTACAATCAGGAGTGTCCTGGTACCCAGGGAGTTGGACGAGATTTGCTTTTTGGTTTACAAACTGGGGATTGATCATTGTCAAGGGAAAATTGGTATTCTGACTCTGCCTTCCAAGAAGACCTGAAAAATGTCCTTTTGACAAACTAAAAAATTATGTTTTCGTAGTATAATTACCTTTTGAATATTTCTAGCAGTGTGCTGGCATCTTTATTGCTTGTTTTCACAAGCTCAAAGAGGCTGGATATTCTGTCATTCTTACATGCTATTAGCAAACTATCTAGTATCGTCATATGGAAAACCTTGTGATGATTGGGTATAAAAATATGGTAGAAAATTTCTATAGAAAAGCATCTTTTTGACACTATAATTATGTTTACAACTAACGAAAAGACCTGTTGGATTCAGGCATGGGAACAGCCTTCATTGATTGGCTAAGCGAAAAGTTCTTTTTACTCTCTGCTCGTTTCAAATTTGGATTGACGGAAGCCAAAACTCCAGACTTTAGGCGGGGACAAGTGAGGACATTGAAATACAAATTTTGTCCCGGGGGCAGGGACATTTTCTCTGTTTCATCTGCACATTCATCCAAGTCCCTGCCTGTTCCCGGGTTGGGGGGTTGGGGATTTACATTGACTGTTACATAACCTTCTCAAGTTAAGGGGGCAGACAACGTTTTTTTCCAGACCGTTATTTTACGTTATATTTGAGAACTAAATTTAATTGTTCAGTGATTCTAAAGCTGGTGCTGGTAATGAAGGCTAGATAAAGTCACCCACGTGACCAGCTAAGAGTGATCCAGCTAATCGAATCGAATTTGAATTGATAGATCCGGTGGATAGCGCTATTTGCCTGGAAAAAATTTGCGAATTATCAAATGTCCAGCACGTTTGGTACGCCGCCTGTTACCTGCTCGTCAATCTCTTTGAGTGTCGCGATGTACTCGGGCAAATCTTTAGCGATCAGCTAATTAAGACGAAGAAAATAATGTCAGTACTTAAAGCTGGATATCATGATATATTATTGAAACAAACAATAATTCCAAAACGAGTAGATATCCTAAAATAAAGACAGGAAAGAGATGGCAAAGAAAACCCACATGTACCTCTTCGTCCGCCATCTTGAAATTTAACAAAGTCGACCGCTGACCAGTTTAACCACAGGAAGCCCACTGGTTTCAAATCTGTGCTGGCAATATCGCAATGTTGCACAACAAAATGGTATTCCGAGTTCTTTGTACTTTTGCAACAAATTTTCGCTGCTTGCACAATGATTTCTTGCGTGGGAAGTTGCGTGCTGGAGGTACAGGTTACATGCAAATGAGAACTTGAGAAAACCCTTTGTTTAGATTATTCATCATTGTTTAGTCTGTCTTTTCGCTCGGCTTGGCAGGGGGTTCAGTAGGGGTAGCACTATTATAGCGAAAGGCTAAATTTATAAAGATGGAGGAGACTTTTTCCCATTCGACGAACGAGAGGAATAGAGGCAAACATTTTCCCGAGGTTGCTGAACCAGAGCGCATGTACTGAATAATATTATTGAACATTTAAACTTTATTTCCGAGTTTTTTAAGTTCTCGAGAGAGAGTAATGCAAAGGGCAAACGTCGAACTTTTCATGTACCGAAATTAATTACATCAGAGAATGCAGCCTCTCATTTTCCATCGTTTTAAGCGAGTTTGGTGCATGAATAGTTCGACGTTTGCCCTGAGTCTTAAAGAAACACTAGTTTACCGTGGAAAAATTTCTCATTTTCCATGAAAAAAAGAGAGAGACTTATTTGAAATGGAGTTTTTGAGTAATATTATTTGCGCCTAAGCTGCTACGGCCAAAGTCGAACCGCGTACTTTCTATGAACCGTACTTTAGTGTAGACTGAAATCATTAAACCCGTGAGATATATATTAGATCAATACAGTTTAGTAGCCCCTAATTCGCTTTCTTTTGTGGCTATTGCATTATTACACCTTAACAAGCAGTAGACTCCCGAATTCGCTTGGGTGAAAACAATGGTTTGAAATCGAGGCGGACCTTAATTCTGTTGCTTATTAAAGCCCGCCTCGACTTGAAACCTTTGTTTCATGGTCATCCAAGCGAATGTAAGAAATGTTTCTATTCTTTCTTCACGGGTTTATTGCCTTCACTCTAATGAGAACAACAAAACAGTAGTGCAACTCGTCGCGCAAGGTGTTGCGTTTCAAGTTGCAGAGCGAATGTTACTCGTATTTTCGCGCACCAAATTTTCTTAGTACTGGAGAGTGAGCTTCTTCTCCGTGCAACAAAAAAAAGGAGTGATAACACGAGCAACATTTACTCTGCAACTTGCAAGTTAACCATGTTGCGCGACGAGTTGCCCGATTTTGTGGCTCGTATTAACCACACCTTTAGCGTCCTAATAAATTACATGACTAAACAACGCAGTTGTGGAATCTTAGCAATCACTCTCTTGAGATGCATTTCCGTCATGAATATTTTCGAATGATTCCCCGCACCCCTCTTATAAATAACAAGTGCTTTTTCCAGCAAACTCTTGGCTTCTTTGAGCTCCTTGCAGTGCTCGTGTACGAGGGCAAGACCTACGAGAGGACGTGCCATTTCCGAATGGTCACTGCCCGTTACTTTTTTCTGCACCTCGATTGCTCGTTTGTATTGTTCTTTGGCCTCGTCTACTTCTCCAAGTCCTAAGCTTACTTCTGCTAAACTGGAGGAAATTTGCGCAATATCTGTACCGTGGTCTTTAAGTTTGCACTGCTCCTCTGCTACAGTTTGATAGAGGTCCTTAGCCCTCCTTAACTGACCAAGACGTGCGAAAGAGTTCCCAAGAAGCTTGATTGATGCCAAAGTTTCTGGATCCTGGACACCAAAATTTCTAGTGCGGATTTCCACGGCATTTTCTAGCAAGTTCAAGCCCGTTTGATGGTCATCTAGCTTGTTGTACACTTCTCCTAGACGAAAAAAAGACGTTCCTATGTCTGGGTGGGTTCTTCTGAACAGCAGTCCTCGAATTCCCAACGATCTTTCAAGGAATGTTTTTGCTTTTTCCAATTCTCCCAAGTTGCTGTAGGCGTTTCCAAGGTCGCAACAACTGTCTGCAATGTCTGGATGAAGCTGACAAAGCGTATTTTCTCGAATCTCCAGAGACTTCCTGTGATATTCTTTTGCTGTTTCCCAGTCGCCTTTGGCGGAACAGAGCAACCCAAGTTCGCTGTAAATCTGCGCGGCTCCGTCGTCCAACCACCCCGTGACTTTCTCAGATATTTCAAGAGACATCTTCAATAACTTTTCTGCTCGTTCAGTATCACCCAACGCCTTGCACGCATTGGATGCATTCTTGATGGTACTCAATCGGCATGGATGATATGGACCAAACAGTCTTTCCTCTAACTTCATTGCTCGCTCCAGATACTTCAATGCTGTCTGAAACTCATTCACACAAATCGACATCGCGCCGGTACAAGTTAGGATTTTAACCAACTCACAATCAACCTCTTCAGACTTGTCAGTTTCCCAGACCTGTAGTGCTTTCTCGTAGTATTCCTTGGCTCGCTGGTAATCGTTTTCTATAGCATACACATTGCCAAGCTTAAACCATGAAAGATGGATATTACTATCAGGATCTTGGCGTCGGAGTTCTAGTGCTTCCATGTACAACCTCTTTGCCGTAGTTGTTTCTTCAAAACTGGTTGTCACATCACCAAGATCATCGATGGCTTCTGCAAGGGCACGCCTATCAGTTTCATTCTTTGGGTCCCTGCAAATCATTAAGGCCTCTTCAAAGTAGCGTCTGGTTTCAACATCAGCCATATCACCGACATCTCCTAGTCTTCGGATTACACAATAAAGCTTAGGTTCCAACGACGGACCACTATCTTCTGAAATGATTTCTTTGGCCAATTCAAAAGCCCTTTTTGCATTTTCAAGGCTCTGAATCAACTGACATTGCTTTCCAAGGCCGACAAATACATCAAAAGCAGTCGTACGTCCCCCAAATTTCTCGAGCATTCCAACCAGTTCTTTCCTACTTCTCTCTTTGAACTCCCCAACCCTGCTCATCAGCTTGTCAGCCACAAACGAATGGTAGTAGATGGTATCGTTAACTTCACTTTTAGAGCAAGATGAGCTAGTCATTTGGAGTCCAACTGATCTCAATGCTGAGCCAAGGATTGAAGTTTTCCTGGTATCTGTCAGTTCGAATTCAATGAACGTATTGCACATCTTACCAAAGCGAGAATAGTACCGTAACTCTGACTTATCTTGATGACTTGCTGTGCTCAATAGTGTTGTACTAAGGAGTAATTGAAGAGCACTTCTAACATCTGTATGGTCTAGTTCTTTGAAGCAGTTCGATATCACATCCTTGCTTACTGGACAGGGGTCGAAATTGTAAACCAAGAAGAGTATCGAAGGGATATGCTCGTGTTGTGCAGAGAGTTGGTCGACAAGCATTTTCATGGCCACTAGACTGAGCTCAGAATAACTCTCTCCACTTTTATGAAACAACTCTTCTCCATAGAGTTCCTGCTGTTCCTTAAAGCTTCCAAGGTACGTTTTCCAGGATTCGTGTTTCTTTTCGCCTGAAAGATTTTTCACAAAGGACGCAGCACAGTTCAAAGCAAGAGGTTGGAACTCCAGCATTTCTGCAACTTCCAAAGCAAAATCTTTATTCATAATACCAGAAACTCCACACAGCAGTTCAATGGCTTCTGAAGGCTGCATTCCACGTGAGATGGTCACATGACCTGACTGTTTGGAAGCGAAGGACTGGGTAGCATTAGGGTCAGTTGATGTCACAATGACTTGACCACGCCCCCATTCCTCACTGCCTGGTTTTGGCCAATAGGAAGAGAATTCTTCCAAAGAATGAACATGATCAATAACTACCACCCACTTGGCGTACCTTTTTAACTGCAGCTCAACAATGCACTTTAGAAGTCGTATTCTTTGCCCAACTGTCAAACCCTTTGAAGTGGCTGCCACCTTGATATGCAAGGAGTTCCCCAAGGTATCTTTTGCTAGTCTTATAAAGGAGTGCAGTAAGGAGTCTTCAGTTTCTGCATCAAGAACTGCTATAACTACAGGATCATTTGTCACATTAGTATGCTGATTATACAACTTTAAAGCCACCAGTTTTCCTAGCTCACTTTTTCCACTGCCATTAGGACCAGTAATGTATACAGTTGTATTTCCAGGAGAATTGGGGCTTTCAACTTCCTCCAACTTACTCAAAACAAAAGAAACCTCCTTAGTTCTGTAAATAACAGGAGATGGAGACGTCACTAGCTGACAAACTGTTCTTGTCTGCTTGCTCAGTAGCTCATAAATTGTCAATTCTTCTTCATTGCTAAATGCCTTTCTCTCAGACACATTAGTCAATGCCTCTAGAGATAGTTTAAGAATTGTGAAACCTTTGTGGACCTCCTGTAGTATTGTCTCTAGTTCTCCATTTGAGAGATGTTCTTTGGTTGCATTTTTAAGGAATTTATCACGGGCATTTATTAAGTGGTTTACACCAGCTATTGCATTTTCATCCATATCAGTTTGGTCCAGTACCAATGCACATAGTTTCTGGAAGGAACTCGTGTTCTTAAGGGATTCCATAGCTTTGGTTGTAAGATCATTTTCAGCATATTCTGAGGCTTCTGTTAATTGCTGCTGTAAGAACTCTCTAAGTCTACTAGGAATTACTTCTGCCACAATCAGGCAACCTTTGAGGAAATTGACCTCTTCCTCAAGATGCGACCTCTCTGACTTCTCCATTCATAAGTCAAGATCTAACTTTTGAAGCACTTTGGTGAGCAGACATGGTGTTGTTGATCATGAATTATCTAAAAGACAAAAGTTTATCAACTGAATTAATAGCCATGCTACATGTCATAACCAATTTTGCAGTTTATTTTTGTCTGAGGGTTGCCTAGGCAAAGCCTTAACCCCAACACCAAAGACTCTTGGACTCTTGGTACCAAGAGTTGGGTCATCTTGCATGATGATTAAACATAAATTACATTTCCAAGAGCCTCCCTTGAGCCCCTCCCCCAGACTACCTCACAACTATAGCAGTCTCTGATTAACCACCAGAATAGGGACATTCATAGAATAATACTGGATGTGATAAAGGTGAGGGAGTATAGTCCAGGCTCAGGCCTCCACCTTTTATGGCATAGTGTGTGTGCCAATACTCTCCTGCAGGGGAGGGGTAATGCAGACACATAACCTAAACAGCTTGACATCTGAGCCTATGAACAGTGTCTAAGCTATTAACCATAAAAAAAAGTTTTGGTGTAATAATAATAATAATAATAATAATCATTTATTTGTTTAAGCAGGCTGATTATTTTGGCAACTTTTGCTGATGTGGGCCTGCTATTTCACTCACACTCACTACCACTACATTTTCTATTTTTGGCACACAACAATCAATCTCAGATGTTGATTTTTATGGAGGGAGGAAAACCGGAGAACCCGAAGAAAAACCCTCATGGCAAGAGAGAGAACAACACATCAAACAAACTCAATTCACATCTGGCCACAGCAGGGCTCAAGCCAGCGACCCCTAGACTGCTAGACCACAGTGGTGAAAGATGACACATTAACAGGGTGCGCCACCCATGCCACCCATGGAAAAAGACCACTGTATGATATCTTTGTGATGACAAAACATCAGCTACAGAATTCTAGGTAATCATGATTGCTGCAATGCCTGCAATCTTCTTCAACAAACACTTTATGAAATGGAATGGGCACAAAGTCACAACACTGCCAGACCATGCAATGTCAGTACAAAACATCATGGTCATAGCAAAGTATCCACATCACTAGCACAGAATGTTTCACAGTGAGGCTATAGTAAATAGCAAGCCATAAAAACTCAGGGAGGGGAACAACTAGATGTTTCTTAACAAATGATCTAAAACAAGGAATTCATATTATATAATAGTGGTATACCGAGAGGTATCAAAGAGATAAAATCATTATCCCAGTCATAAAGATACTATTGTTATCACTCTCAGCCAATCAGCTTTCGGTATATTAATTTTGACATTTTTTTAATCCGTTTCATTATGTTATATACTAAATAGAACATTACATGATTTTATTATTGATTTTGTCTCTCAAACTTGCCCCTACCTTGGGAGCGATCTGGCTACAGTCAAACTTTCTAAATAAATCCAAATGTCTCCAGTTTATTGTTCAAATTTAGCTACAAATCCCCACTTGGGGCTAAAAACTGCGATCAAAATCCGTAACTCGTCCCGGGGTCCTTTTAAAACATTAATAGGTGCATTAAGAGGCACTTCCGGTCCTCTTAACATTTTTTGTCACTTCTAGCCAGGCATTATCAGTGAATAGAGTCAGAGTCAGACTGCTATTATTTATAACGATAGGGCTTTAAACGGCTATCAAGACATATATTGATTGGATAAAGTATTATAATAAGGTGCGAAGAACAAACTATAAAGCAGAAGTCCCAGCGTAGTTTTTGAAATGCTTACCTGAATACGTATTAATCGCCAACAAAGTACACAGCATTCGTTATACGTATCAAACTATAGCCTTCATATTTAACAACGATCGCAGAAAAAAACGTGTTAAAACAAGTCGTAATAATTATTCGGGTGTTTTTGTTCCACGGACTAAATACACCAGTCTCGTCCTCAGAGCCCGCGTACCTTCTGGCCTGCGGCGAAGAACTGAGGAATCCACCACCGGGGAACATCCACTGGGGAAAAACAGGATTTTCTGTTCTTCGGGTTTTATAGCGCATGCTCAGAATTCCGAAAATGAAATACAACCATTGAAAACCCTTCTTATATGAACACTCCAATGACTGTGCTTACGGAAAATGGCGCATTCATTTGAAATTATCTGCGCCATGGGCCCATGTATGTTTTTCTAAGTCATAAAAATTTACATTTTAGCTGCAAATTAATGTTTCAAAAACAAAAAAAATGGCCCATTATGGTTGAAAATGTGTGGCCATGGTCACACTGCTACAATTTTAAACCTGATCTCTGGTGTTCAATCTATTACATACGACAAATCATTGTAAGGAGCCCCCATTTCTTATACAACAAACCATTTAAATCTCTTTATTAAAACATATAATTCCTACATGTAAGCTTAACAAACTTCAAGAAATCTGAAGTAATAATAACTAAAGTAATGCCATTAAAAATAGTATCTTCTGATAGTTATTTTATATCAAGAAAAGCCTGAAATCAAAAGGCTGAATACATTTTTAAAAATACTCATAAATAAATATTAATACATTTAAAATATATCTTACATGAACACCTTACAGATCTTGTTTCATGCTCTAATATAGCTTCAGGGGCAGATCCAGGATCTGGGGGGGGGGTTTAAAACAGCAAAAAAAAAATAATTTATTTCAGTCAAAAGAAAAGAATACATCTGAATGTATTCTAGAAGTGTCCAAGATGTTGAGTTATTTTCACAAAAATATAGATTCATGATATTAATTTTGCCTGGACCCTAAGAGTTGTCTGCTGCCCTAGACCTGTTATCTCAATATTTTAGAGTTAGCCACCCCCTTGTAAAATCCTGGATCCACCTCAGAGCTTCTGTCCACACTATTCATTTACACCTATTTCAAAAAATGTTGTCGGTTGGTGATCTGGAATCTGTGACTGAAAGAATCGTGGAAGGCTAGAAAAGCAATTTTTTCAGGTTTGAACTAAAACATATCATTTATAAGTGTTTGTATATTAACTTGCTGTGAGCTACAAACTGGAAAATCATTCACTTTCTTTCAATTGTGGGTTAAAAACTTGAAGTCCACAATTCCTTTTGGTCACAGATTTCAGATCGCCGACCAACAACATTTTTGAAATAGGTGTATACCGGTACATTTTTGACATTTCATGGCTTTCTGTACCAAAACCAATGAGCACCTGAGCATTTTCACTGAAAACACCTTTAACAATGCTTTTAAAGCAGAATCCATTGCCAATGATGCCATTGCATTTCTGATCATGGCTGTATGTTTGAAAATGCCATAAAAACAGTACTGTAAACATGAAGCTTTTCAGTGAGATGAAGACAGCAATTTAATGTCAATTCTGATGACTTGCAACCTCCAAGGCTTCACTGTGCATTAGACAGCTGATGTCATTGGATTTCAAAGAAGACATTTTACAAGAAAAAATTTTTATTAGGTACATTATATGAGCATATGTATGTGGTCTTGATACTCTTTATGTTTCTCAGCTAATCAGGTGGGCTGAGAAGCCTTAGTCTCCTTTGCACCTCTACTCAGGGAGCACAGGTGGTGCAGCGGTAAGAGCGCTCGCCCCTCACCACTAGGTCTCGGGTTCGATTCCCAGACCAGACATCATATGTGAGTTGAGTTTGTTGGTTCTCTCCTGTGCTTCAAGGGTTTTTTCCAGTTTTCCTCCCTCCATAAAAATCAACTTCTGAATTCCAATTCGATCATGGAATGAGGGTCACAGGTTTGTTAGCTGTGGGCTATTAAGTGCTACCCTTTATTATTTATTTACTAGAGATAACCATTACGGGGACTATATATGAAGGAAGTAGGGAAACTGTTAAAGAGCAAACCATGGGCACCAAGTAATATTTCAGGAATGTTCTATTGTTCTTGCGCCAAGCAGAAATACATGTATAAGGGCAAGATAACAGAAAGATAACAATAATGCTTTTCGTTGGTTAAAAACATTTTTGAAATAATCTAGGTGTCCACAGTTTTTTGAGTTGCACTGTGACATCACCTGTACCCTGTGAGCAAAGGTTTTTTCTGAGAATCAGAAAAAATGCTGCTCACAGAGTAAATCACCTGAAATTCACTTTATTGCTCAAAGTTATACTTATTCAAATAACTTTGAACTGATAAGACAACTCCATGATCTTGCATGTACCAACATTTATAAGTTAAAATCCATGTGATAAAGGCTGCAAATGCACCCAAGAGTTT